>JASANC010003779.1:0-79901 GCA_030248135.1 Theristus sp. LFF4_11
AACACGATGAAGTGTCGTTTGTAGTTGGTTTTTGTTTTGTTCAACATTGGTTTGTGTGCAATAATAAATTCGTGAAAAAACACACAACACCAATTTATGGTGGTTTGGAATTTTGTCGATTTTTAAAAAACCACCAAAACAAACCACAAACGACAGACACGTTGACGTGTTGCCGGTTGTTTGCTGAGTTGATTGAGCCGTCTATCGTCGAAATCGGTCGAGCACAGCGCCGGCAGAGTCGCGTGACAGGTGGGCGCACAACACACATGTCGTGAAAGGCATCATTTGCCAACACATAACGTCGCCTAGATCACGATTTCCTCGACCGATTTTGACGATCGACGGCTCAATCAACTCAGCAGAGCATCCGGAACACGATGAAGTGTCGTTTGTAGTTGGTTTTTGTTTTGTTCAACATTGGTTTGTGTGCAATAATAAATTCGTGAAAAAACACACAACACCAATTTATGGTGGTTTGGAATTTTGTCGATTTTTAAAAAACCGCCTAAACAAACCACAAACGACACGTTGACGTGTTGCCGGTTGTTTGCTGAGTTGATTGAGCCGTCGATCGTCGAAATCGGTCGAGCACAGCGCCGGCAGAGTCGCGTGCCAGGTCGGCGCACAACACACATGTCGTGAAAGGCATTATTTGCCAACACATAACGTCGCCTAGATCACGATTTCCTCGACCGATTTTGACGATCGACGGCTCAATCAACTCAGCAGAGCATCCGGAACACGATGATGTGTCGTTTGTAGTTGGTTTTTGTTTTGTTCAACATTGGTTTGTGTGCAATAAAAAATTCGTGAAAAAACACACAACACCAATTTATGGTGGTTTGGAATTTTGTCGATTTTTAAAAAACCGCCGAAACTAACCACAAACGACACGTTGACGTGTTGCCGGTTGTTTGCTGAGTTGATTGAGCTATCGATCGTCGAAATCGGTCGAGCACAGCGCCGGCAGAGTCGCCTGACAGGTCGGCGCACAACACACATGTCGTGAAATGCATCATTTGCCAACACATAACGTCGCCTAGATCACGATTTACTCAGCCGATTTCGACGATCGACGGCTCAATCAACTCAGCAGAGCATCCGGAACACGATGAAGTGTCGTTTGTAGTTGGTTTTTGTTTTGTTCAACATTGGTTTGTGTGCAATAATAAATTCGTGAAAAAACACACAACACCAATTTATGGTGGTTTGGAATTTTGTCGATTTTTAAAAAACCGCCGAAACAAACCACAAACGACACGTTGACGTGTTGCCGGTTGTTTGCTGAGTTGATTGAGCCGTCTATCGTCGAAATCGGTCGAGCACAGCGCCGGCAGAGTCGCGTGACAGCTCGGCGCACAACACACATGTCATGAAAGGCATTATTTGCCAACACATAACGTCGCCTAGATCACGATTTCCTCGACCGATTTTGACGATCGACGGCTCAATCAACTCAGCAGAGCATCCGAAACACGATGATGTGTCGTTTGTAGTTGGTTTTTGTTTTGTTCAACATTGGTTTGTGTGCAATAAAAAATTCATGAAAAAACACACAACACCAATTTATGGTGGTTTGGAATTTTGTCGATTTTTAAAAAACCGCCGAAACAAACAACAAACGACACATTGACTTGTTGCCGGTTGTTTGCTGAGTTGATTGAGCCGTCGATCGTCGAAATCGGTCGAGCACAGCGCCGGCAGAGTCGCGTGACAGGGTTGGCGACATAAAATGAGACAAAAAGAAGTTTTTTTCAATCTATTTCTATGAAAATGGGATTGGATTGGGATTGCTGACAGCTTACTTAACCGCCAAAAACAAATTTCTAAAAACTGCGGCGTGTTTATTTCTTGCGGCGTATTTCCTATTTGCCGTTTGGACTTTTTGCGGCGCATTTTGGCATGCGGCGTGGATCACGATTTCCTGCGGCGCATTTTGGCCGTGCGGCGTGTTTGTAGTTTTATCAATGCCCACAAAATCTTTGACTTTACCTTGTCACTTAGTCTTCAACGCTGCAGGTGGTATTCTGGATTGATTTATCGACTGTTTTCAGCCTTGGTGAGTGATGATCGACTCGCGCATTGAAGTACTTGAGCGTCGCAAAGGCTAGTTCAACAAATTCCGATGCCGCTAAGGTGAGATAGAAGCAGAGAACTCACATTTACGCATCGTTTTTCAGGATCTCGAAAGGTCGAAATTGCACTGTCTGCCACTGCAAGCGTAACTTCGTTGGTTGCTCGTTGCTGTTTCGCCTCGTGTCGTCAGCATCAGTACCGTGGGCGGGGGGGGTGGGGGGGGTACACCTAGAGATGTCAAGAGAAAAAAATTTTTCTATTTTTTTTCTTTAAAAAAAAAAATTTTTTTTTTAATTTTTTTTTAAAAATGAAAGTTGTTCAGAATTTTTCAGGGAGTCCGAATATCACCATCTGAGGAGCCACCGACTTACCATATGACCCCCACTCATATGGGAGGAGGGTGAAAATTTCACTTGGTTTCGGCGACCCCATTTTCCCACCGACGACATCACGTCTCGTGTTTTGCCTCTCAATTCACCTCAAATAACACGGAAACAAGTTCAACAACAAACCGGTGTGATCATGCTGACGACACGAGGCGAAACAGCAACGAGCAACCAACGAAGTTACGCTTGCAGTGGCAGACAGTGCAATTTCGACCTTTCGAGATCCTGAAAAACGATGCGTAAATGTGAGTTCTCTGCTTCTATCTCACCTTAGCGACATCGGAATTTGTTGAACTAGCCTTTGCGACGCTCAAGTACTTCAATGCGCGAGTCGATCATCACTCACCAAGGCTGAAAACAGTCGATAAATCAATCCAGAATACCACCTGCAGCATTGAAGACAAAGTGACAAGGTAAAGTCAAAGAAAATTTTTGTTGAACTTTCGAAAAATTATGCCAAAAACGGCATGATGTTTTGTTCATATCTGGCTGTGATTATATTGTCGAATGGTTCAATGTCAATGATTGACAAACCCGCAGTTGTGTTGCATTTTTACTTTGCTTTCTTTTGTTGTATTGCATTTGTGAGACGAAAAACATTGCTGGAGAAGTTAAATTTGAAATTTATTGTGATTCCAATTCTAACTTGTTCCTGTCGTTACTAAACAGAGGTCAAGTCAAATGTGCTGTCAAAGCAAAGAAATGTGTGTGAGAGAGTCATCTTCATAATTTCCTACTTCACGCGCGTGTGCATCGTCGCATTCATTTTTTTGTCAAGATCTTTTTTGCAAGAGCAGTTCAGTTGCTTCTGAATTTGGAACACAGCCAAGTCAACCCGACGCGTCGGTGTCGCTGCAAAAAAACATGGAAGTGCGACGTGAACCGAAGTGCGATAACTAGTGTCATTTTTCTTTCCGTCGTTCACTGACAAATCTAAATCGCTATTTTTGCAATAAAAGCGTCTTTTAAATTTTCAAACAAAAAAAATTTTGAAATGGCTTTTTCGGGTTACGGTAGTTTAGACTAATAGGCCAACCTCTGAAGCGGATTTTAGAAAAGAAGGGCAGCCCTTTCAGGGCACATTAAAGAAAAAATTTCAAAAATTTTTAATAAAAAAATATAAAAAATGCCCATTTTTTTTACTTTTTTTTAAATTAAAAAAAAATTTTTGACCCTTACATTTCTAGGTAGGGGTAGTACCGTGGGCCCAAAACAATTTTCGAAGGGGGGGGTATGGTGCCGTGGGGGGGGGGGGGGTGCCGACCAAAAAGTGAGGGGGGGTCCAACCTATGGTAACGTGGGACCCCCATGGGGGGGTGCATTTTTTCAAAATTTTCTGTGGGGGGGGGTCCACCCCCACCACCCCCCCATGATAATTTTTCGCTTAAATTTTGAAGGAAAAAAGCTAAATTTTGCTGCAAAATCGTTGAAATTACAATGAAGATGGTCAAGTTATCATATATTCAGCTTATATTATGGACTTTATAGACAAAAAATCATAATTTTCGAAAAAAAATTTAGGGTATACGGAAAATTTTGGGGGGGGGGTCTCCGCCAGACAAAATTTTATGGGGGGTGTGGGGGGGTGTCGGTCAAATTTTCGAGGGGGGGTCCGATGGGGGGGGGGGGGTGCCCGGTTTTAGGGGGGGGGGTGGCACGGGGCCCCCCCCCACCCCCCCCCCCACCCGACGGTCTCTGGTGCTCTGGGGGGGGTGTACCCCCCCCCCCCCCCCCCCCCCTCGCCCACGGTACTGGGTGGGGGGAGTCTAGTACCCGTGTCGAGGTAAAGGGGGGAGGGGGGGTACACGGGTATCTGCCCTTGCACGGGCAGGATTTTCGGCTGAGGGGGGGTCAGTACCGTGGGCCCAAAACAATTTTCGGTTGGCCTGTCGTACTAAATCAAAACACTGATGTTGGCAGACGTTGCCTAAACAAGCCTAAACCAAAACCTAATCCTAAAGCCTAATTCCAAGCTAAACATAATCCTGACCTAATCCTAACCTAAGCCAAGCCTTTTCAAGAAGAAAGATGTAAAAACAATTGCGTTTTGAACAAGTTCTTGTTGAGTGCGGAGCGTGTGCAGGCGCGCTAGTGGATCATGAGCATGAGCATGCCGATGCCCGTGCGCGTGCGCTTTAGTAATGAAGCTTTAGGTCTCGGTCTCGGGTGCTCTGGGCGCCCCCCCCCCAGCCCAGCCCCCCCCTAGAACAACTGGCAGTGGCACAAGTTCGTCGTCAGCTTCAACTTCACTGATGTCATCATGTTCATGCTCACAGTCGTTCAGTATCATTTTACTCGGCTGCTCAATGTGTTTTCCATTGTTCTCAATGAACGCCGACATTCAATGTTTGAAACTGACGATCAATCACTTTCTGGCAGTAGCGAAAGCGGGACCTCGGGTGAGGGGCGGTGTGTTTGCCTAATTTTAGAGGGGGGGGGTCAGGTGCCTTCTCGGTGAGGGGGGCGTGCACGGGCAGCAAATTTTCCTGAGGGGGGGTGCATTGGCAGAAAAATTTCGTGATGGGGGGGGTGCACGGGATCGCACGGGTGATACCAAATTTTTGCCTTAGAAAAACACAGAAATTCTTGTAAAATACAGAATATTTTGTGCAAACAAGCTGCTTGTTTGGTCAGAAACAACAAAATCTATGCAGGGACAGACACAAACGTCAAGAAAAATGCAAAAATTACGGTATTTTTGGAAAAAATTGAGATGAGATTGACCACCGTAAGGGGGGGGTGCGATCCCGTGTTTTCTCGCGGAGGGGGGTGGGGGGGGGAGTCTAGTGCCCTGGCGCTTCTTTTTTAAAACGCACGCGCACGTGGCATCGGCATGCTCATGCTCATGATCCACTAGCGCGCGTGCACACGCTCCGGCCCCAACAAAAACTTGTTCAAAACGCAGTTTTTCTGACATCTTCCTTCTTGAAAAGGCTTGGCTTAGGTTAAGATTAGGTTAGGATCAGGTTTGGCTTAGGATTAGGCTTCAGGATTAAGGTTTAAATCAAGTCCGTTTTAGCAATGTCCGACAACGAGCGTGTTTTACCTGAAGCGGATTTTAGAAAAGAAGGGCAGCCGTCTAGTACCCGTGTAGGTAAAGGGCTTGCGGACAAAAGACCGCACGTGCCAAAAGACCGCAGATTTGAGATTTTTTGTGACCAAAAGACCGCAGATGCTATCAAACCAAAATACCGCACGTGCCAAAAGACCGCACCAAAATCATTCACTGCGTACGTGATTATGATATGTTATTTTATGTTTATTTTGTCTTCCTATTCTTTTTTATTCTACAAAAATCATTGATTGAACCGTCGATCCTTGAAATCGGCCGAGCACAGCGCCGGCAGAGTCGCGTGACAGGTCGGCGCACAAGACACATGTCGTGAAGCACAAACATAACGTCGTCCAGATCATGATTTCCTTGGCCGATTTTGGCAATCCATGGCTCAATCAAATTACCGGAGCACCCGGAACATGATGACGCGTCGTTTATGGATGGTTTTTGCTCCATTCAACATCGGTTGCTTTGCAATAAAAAAGTGTGGAAAACGACAAAACACAAATTTATGGTGATTTTGGATTTTTTTTTGTTTTTGAAAAAATGATTGAAACTAACCACAAGCGACACATCACCGTGTTGCCTGTGTTCTGCTGAATTGATTGAGCTGTCGTTCGTCGAAATCGGTGAAGCACAGCGCCGGCAGTGCTGCGTGACAGGTCGGCGCGCGCGACACACACAGTGAAACGAGCAGATTGTCAACAGAAAACGTCGCCCAGCTCACGATTCCGCCAGCCAATTTCCATGATCCATGACTCAATCAACTTAGCAGAGCAGCGGGAACACGTTGATATGTCGTTTGTTTTGGGTTGTTGTTTCATTCAGCATCGGTTGCTTTGCAATAAAAAAGTGTGAAAAATGACAAAACACAAATTTATGGTGATTTTGGATTTTTTTGGTTTTTGAAAAAATGATTGAAACTAACCACAAGCAACACATCATCGTGTTGCCTGTGTTCTGCTGAATTGATTGAGCTGTCGTTCGTCGAAATCGGTGAAGCACAGCGCCGGCAGTGCTGCGTGACAGGTCGGCGCGCGCGATACACACGGTGAAACGAGCAGATTGTCAACAGAAAACGTCGCCTAGCTTAGCTCACGATTCCCCCAGCCAATTTTGATAGTCCGTGAGAGATTATCAAACAAAAGTGAGTTTTAAAGGCTGTGTCCACAATCATTTTTACTATTTGGCCGTGTTCCAAATCCACTGAACCTCGAAAACGCTATTTGGCCGTGTTCCAAATCCACTGAACCAGGAAAAAACATTTTGTTGCGTAAAAGTGATACTCGAACAATGAACAAACGAAAACAACACAATTTATCACAAGAAATGATACGAATGTTGCTTGATGCAATTGTAAAATCGAAATAGAATCAACGGAACCGACTTTCTAAATGCTCGTGCGGTCTTTTGGCACGTGCGGTATTTTGGTTCCACACCAATCTGCGGTATTTTGGTCTTGCGGTCTTTTGGCACGTGCGGTCTTTTGGTACGTGCGGTCTTTTGTCTATGATTCCCCCCCTCAGCCAAAAATCCTGCCCGTGCACGGGCAGATACCCGTGTACCCCCCTCCCCCTTTTTGGCTGAGGGGGGGGGGACCCCCCACCCCCGCACTTTCGCTACTGCTTTCTGGTGCAGCGCCCGATCATGGATAATATTTTTTTTGCACATCGCTGCAGTGGTGGGTGGGCGCCGAAAATGTCCCACATTATCCATCAGATGCCCCCGGACTAGGGTTAGGGGCTTTGAAAAAAAAATTTTTTTTATTTTTTTTTCGTTTTTTTTTTAATTTGGATTTTTTTTCAAACTTAAAAAAAATTTGAAAAAATTTTCGTCTACTTTGCTCTGAAAATTCGATTTATGGCATAATTTTTTGAAAGTTCAAACCAAATTTTCTTCCCAACTTCTTTGTGTGCTTAGGTAAATGATGTCATTATTTGGTCATTTTGACCGACGTACCCCATGTTTTTCGATTTGGATGACTTCTAGAGTCAATTTTTAGCGTTGAAATGACTTAACTGAATTGAAATATCGTTTCAGAAATCGTTTTCTTGCAACTTAGAACATGTTTTTCAGTCGGTAGGCCATGAGATGAACATGATATCTTGTTGATTGGCGTATGTTATAGGTCTACAATGGAGTTGTGCGATATATTGTTAAACAATTGGAGCGGAGATGTTGGTTAATACCACATCACACGACCGTTTTTCAGATACCCGATAACATGGCCACATGTTAAAACTTGCGTGCTGAGCTAAACTAACGTGTTAAACTTGCGTCTGTCAGTTGCCCGCACCGTGATCGCGAAATCATGGTGCGTGTTTTCGATACGATGATTTGAAGAGTGGGCTCTCGCCATGTGGCAGATAGCATAGCTGGTTGAACCTGAAAGTAAGTGTCTTGGGGGGGGGCGACCGGGTCGACAGGGGTTGCCGACTTAGCTACAGCAAACAGGAATTTTTGAACACAGTCAAATTTTGGTAATTTTCTAAAGAGGAACACCTAAGAACGGTTCAATATTCAAGTACACGTCGAAAATTGTCCTGTTTTACTGTTGAAAATGCAACTTTCCCTCTATGAAATGGTCATAATTTCATTAAAACACGCTCTTATAGTTTTCCGGATCGTTCTGAAAATAGTCTAGATGAACTCAGCTCGACGAGACGCTTCGAACAAACCTAACTTGTAAAAAAAATTTTTTTTAAATTTTTTTTAATTTAAAAAAAAATCCGGATTTTTTTTCGGTTGGCCTACATAGGGAAAGAAATATTTTGTACTAAACAGCAAAAAAAAACCAGAGCGTGAATTATAAGCAATCACGCTTGAAAGATGTTTTAGAAAGGTGTGCCAGCCAATTAATTTGTAGATTTCTTTCGTTTGGTTCAAAGCGAAGCAATTCCATGTTGCTATATTGTTGCAACTTCTTTGATCAAGAAACGTGTTGAAGAAGCTGAAAAGAAAGCAGCGCCGTTCGTGGGCTTTCGGCCGTTCCCAATGGCGAAAAAGGCCGCCCTGATTGGTTGAACCAGAAAAACGGTGATTGGTTGAATTGAATTGAATTGATTTGTGATGGGTTGCACGATGCACTGGATCACGACGACCATGAACAGAAAACTTAAATGATGGTCGGTTAGTTGATCGCACCTGATTGGATAGCCCAGAAAACAAATAAGAAAACCAGAATCTATCACGCTGATTGGTTAGCCCAGGAAAACAAACAAAAAACGAATCTTCTGGTTGCCACCTGATTAGTGGTTGCACCTGGTTGCCACGACGAAAAATTTCTGGACGCACATTTAGATCGGTTGTTTAAAACTTTGTGCACCATCATTGAAAAAATTGTGGCAGCTGAACTCACTCAGGGCACAAGTCCGAACAGCCAGTAATCGCAGGCGGAAATCGGAGGATCTCTGAACTGAACAAACGGAATGGCACAAGAGACAAGAAAATATCACTGATAAGTGATTTTAGCCGATTGTCGTGAATCAGTCAATCAAGTTTATTTGTATGCCTCACCATCAAACAGAACAAAACACATCGTCAATTTTTTTGCTTTCACAATGACAGAGGGACAGACAGACAGACAGACACAGAGCTCACAGCCTTTGGAACAATAAAAAAACTGGTGAATTGAAGGAGAGACTGATAATGCAACGCTGAATAGAATCAGTTCATCGTTCTGGTTTGTTTTCTGGTCCATTTTCTGCATCGACAAGTTTACAGATGGGTTCCCGACACTTCTCCACAGATGAATAGATGCTGTGCGTGTGCAGCCGCTGCACCCGTACCAGTGGAATGGATTTTTGATGAAGATGCATGGTTGGCACGTTTTATGATATTACGCTCCAGTTAACTCACGCTCTACAATTGGTTGTTCTCGGACATTGCTAAAACGGACCTGAACCTAAAAACCAAACCTAAGCCTAATCTTAAGCAAAACCTGTTCCTAACCTAATCCTAACCTAAGCCAAGCCTTTTTAAGAAAGCAAGAATAAAAATAACTGCGTTTTGAACGAGTTTATGTTGAGGGCGGAGCGTGTGCACGCGCGCCAGTGGATCATGAGCAATGAGCAATGCGGATGCGGGGCAGGTGCATATCATAATGAAGCTTTGCGAAGATGCATGTGCATTTCTTTCATAATGTAGCACTCCGTTTTTTTCCCCTAACCCTACCCCGGACGCAGAAGTCAAAGGCTTCATGGGTCAGCAAAAATAGGTGCATTCGAACCGCGCTGACGCGCTGAGTTCGAATATGGCACTTTCAGAATTAAGCTGTTTTGACCCTTGACAAAAACTTTCACGAAAATTAGCCTCCGACGTCAATTTGGACCTTCCTTTTGCAGCATGTGGATCCAAACCGAGGTCGTGGTTCTCGTTCCAAATGATTTTTCTTGTGTTCCACAGTACTTTCTTGAATACTTCAGATAGAAAACGCACCGGTTCACGTTGTCGTTGATGGGCAACGCCGCGCTTCTTCGAGACGACAAAATCAGTAGCGAAAGTGCGGGGGGGGGGGGGGGGGGTCCCCTTCCCCCTCAGCCGAAAATCCTGCCCGTGCACGGGCAGATACCCGTGTACCCTCCCCCCCTTTACCTCGACACGGGTACTAGACTCCCCCCCACCCCCCTCCGCGAGAAAACACGGGATCGCACCCCCCCCTCACGGTGGTCAATCTCATCTCAATTTTTTCCAAAAATACCGTAATTTTTGCATTTTTCTTGACGTTTGTGTCTGTCCCTGCATAGATTTTGTTGTTTCTGACCAAACAAGCAGCTTGTTTGCACAAAATATTCCGTATTTTACAAGAATTTCTGTGTTTTTCTAAGGCAAAAATTTGGTATTACCCGTGCGATCCCGTGCACCCCCCTAGGGTTAGGGGCTTTGAAAAAAAAATTTTTTTTTTATTTTTTTTTCGTTTTTTTTTTAAAAAAAATTTTGGATTTTTTTTTTCAAACTTAAAAAAAAAATTTGAAAAATTTTTCTTCTACTTTGCTCTGAAAATTCGATTTATGGCATAATTTTTTGAAAGTTCAAACCAAATTTTCTTCCCAACTTCTTTGTGTGCTTAGGTACATGTCATTATTTGGTCATTTTGACCGACGTACTCCATGTTTTTCGATTTGGATGACTTCTAGAGTCAATTTTTAGCGTTGAAATGACTTAACTGAATTGAAATATCGTTTCAGAAATCGTTTTCTTGCAACTTAGAACCAGTACCGTGGGCGGGGGGGGGGTGGGGGGGGGGCCCACCCCCAGAGCCCCCGAGGCCGTCGGGTGGGGGGGGGGGGGGGGGGCACCGTGCCCCCCCCCCTAAAACCGGGCACCCCCCCCCCATCGTACCCCCCCCCCCCCTCCAAAATTTGGCCGACACCCCCCCCCCCCCCCCCCATGAAATTTTGTCGGGCGGACACCCCCCCCCCCAAAATTTTCTGCACACCCTAAATTTTTTTTCGAAAATCATGATTTTTTGTCTATAAAGTCCATAATATAAGCTGAATATATGATAACTTGACCATCTTCATTGTTATTTCAAAGATTTTGCAGCAAAATTTAGCGTTTTTCCTTTCAAATTTGAGCGAAAAAATTTCATGGGGGGGGTGGGGGGGGTGGAGCCCCCCCACAGAAAATTTTGAAAAAATGCACCCCCCCCATGGGACCCCCCTGGGGGGGGTCCCACGTTACCATAGGTTGGACCCCCCCCCCCTCACTTTTTGGTCGGCACCCCCCCCACGGTACCATACCCCCCCCCTCGAAAATTTTTTTGGGCCCACGGTACTGCTTAGAACATGTTTTTTCAGTCGGTGGTAGGCCATGAGATGAACATGATATTTTGTTGATTGGCGTATGTTATAGGTCCACAATGGAGTTGTGCGATATATTGTTAAACAATTGGAGCGGAGATGTTGGTTAATACCACATCACACGACCGTTTTTCAGATACCCGATAACATGGCCACATGTTAAAACTTGCGTGCTGAGCTAAACTAACGTGTTAAACTTGCGTCTGTCAGTTGCCCGCAACGTGATCGCGAAATCATGGTACGTGTTTTCGATACGATGATTTGAAGAGTGGGCTCTCGCCATGTGGCAGATAGCACAGCTGGTTGAACCTGAAAGTAAGTGTCTTGGGGGGGGGCGACCGGGTCGACAGGGGTTGCCGACTTAGCTACAGCAAACAGGAATTTTTGAACACAGTCAAATTTTGGTAATTTTCTAAAGAGGAACAACTAAGAACGGTTCAATATTCAAGTACACGTCGAAAATTGTCCTGTTTTACTGTTGAAAATGCAACTTTCCCTCTATGAAATGGACATAATTTCAATAAAACACGATTTTCGCTCTTATAGTTTTCCGGATCGTTCTGAAAATAGTCTAGATGAACTCAGCTCGACGAGACGCTTCGAACAAACCTAACTTGTAAAAAAAAATTTTTTTTTTTTTAAATTTTTTTTTAATTTAAAAAAAAAATCCGGATTTTTTTTTCCCCTAACTATACACCCCCCCCCCTCACGAAATTTTTCTGCCAGCGCACCCCCCCCTCAGGAAAATTTGCTGCCCGTGCACCCCCCCCCTCACCGAGAAGGCACCTACCTGACCCCCCCCCTCTAAAAATTGGCAAACACCCCCCCCCCCCTCACCCGAGGTCCCGCTTTCGCTACTGCGACAAATCGGCAACACCCAACAGTTGACAAGCAGGTTTCCTCCAACTTGAAGCGTAAAGCCAAGGTAATTTACTGCTTTTTAGTCCATAAACGAGCTCATGAAACCAATTGCAGAAGCTTCTATCAGCATCTGGACTTTGCTCGTCGATCTTTGACTTGAAAGCAGAAATTGTCAAAAAAATTCTACCAAGAACAAAGTCCACACGAAACTCTGGGTAAAAAAGCATAATGACACTTTCTGTGAAAGTGTCTTAAACGCATTTTCAGAAGAAAGTACAATTCTAAAATCTAATAGCAAAAATTCGTTTTTTAATTTATTAAAAAAAATTCGATCCCCGAACTACATTTGCGAGTGCGACAAGCGACAACCAATTTGTTGTTTCAACAGTTATCCTCCGTTTTAACGTGTTCCACTTGAGTGATGGTTGAAATAAGAGAAGAAGGCACTGACGGTGAGGGGTCAGCGAACACGGCTGGTGCAGAGAGACAGCAACAACCAAGCTCATCGTCGTCTGCTGGCTCTCGTTCCTCCAACTCCAACGCTTCAATTATGGTAAATTGCATACGCATTGTTTTGTTGAACTGATGTTTGTTTCATTGTATTGTTGAGTGAGACATAGGGGTCGACCGAGGTGAGCCAGCAGAACAATTTGCGATCTAGGCTCGCTTCAGGCTTGCAGCACAGACATTAAAGTTTGTGTTTGGTGGTGATGTGGGCGTGTTGTTGAGGTTGTGCTTTTGCCGCAGGAGCACGTGCGCCACAAGCCGGTGGACAGCGCGCTGTGGCTGCTGCGTGTCACCACGATCGTGTTCGCGTTGCTCTACACGTTTCCAGTGCTCGGCACACACACGCAGCAGTCCATGTACTCGAAAACACTCATTGCTGGTTCGTCACTATTCGACAACGTTGTGCGGTGCCGTTTGATGGACAACAAACGGACATGTTCTTCAGTTTTTTTTTCGGAAAAAAGTTATATTTCGAATCAGACCCGCGCGACGATGTGCGGTGCAGCTCGCAAGAACAAACTCTGCAAGCTTTACTTCACTGCACCGGCTGCCTTGAAAATGGTGCAAAGTCCCCAAAATAATGCACAGCCCTCAAAACGGTGCACAGCCCTCAAACCGGTGTCACCAAAATGCCACCGCAAAACTTACTTGCGGGCTGCACACCGGCTTTGAGGGCTGGGCACATTGGTACCCCACACCGTCGCGCGGGTATGTTTCGGATGCAAAGCCGGCTTTTTTGCGATGCCATCTGTACTCGTATGTGAATCGTGCGCTTGTGACGCACAGCAAGCCGAACTTACTGAGCGTGTCACTGTGAGCGTTGTTGCGTCGGTGCACGTGTTGTTGCGAACGTTGCAGGCGCCGCCACGAACGCACTGCGCTTGCACCAGCGCATGGGCGGCTTCCAGCTGAGTCGCGAGTTCATGTCGTTGATGTTCCTCGAGGATGCCTGCCATTACATGTTCTACTGTGTACTTTTCCTCGGCTCACAGCCACTCACCAGTTAGTCAGTTAGCAACCGCTGTTGTTCAAACCTGTGCAACTAAATCTGATCTTTCAAGTTTGCAGCGTTTCTGTGCATCTGTATTGTCGGTTGTCGGTGTGTTCACTTTTTTAATCAAAGATGCATTTCAGTGGTGCTGCTGCCGGTATTTCTGTTTGCGTTTCTGCATGCGTCCAGTTTTACGTTGCAAGTGTTGGCGGTAAGTTTTGGGTCAATTGAAAACCGTTTTAAAAATTCGCTCGTTGATTATCGGGGCTGATTATTAAGGGAGCACATTGGAAACAAACATATTTTGTAGCTATGCCTCCTTTAAAGTCAGTTGACCATGACCAATTCGTTCAGCCATTCTGAAGGACATGACAACCACTGTGGGACGGGTTTATTATCATTGTGTGTCAATGGATGTTTAGCCATTTTTCATGGATTGCGTTTGTCTGTCAGGTGGCTGAAATGCAGCAGGGCACACTGCACCGTTGGTTGAGCAGCATCACAGCGCAGTACACGCACAGTCTGCTCAACGTGATCGCTTGTGCTGAGATATTCATGATGCCCATGGTGGTGGTGATGACGTTCACGTAAGTCATCGTTACCACGGTTGCGCATGCGTTCGAATGTGAACACTTCACCCGTTGATTCTACTTTCAGTGGCCAGTGCAGTCTGCTGTTGCCATTCATTTATTATCGATTCCTCACATTGCGCTACATGTCACGACGCAATCCGAACACACGGTAATTTCTCGGGTGGGACCGTTTTAGAAAAACTTTAGAAAAAAGGAACGTTTAGCAATGCTGCACCAGAATGAAATCTTAAGACGTCACAGTGTCGTTTTTTTACCAATGTCTGTTCTTGAATGTGATGTGCGAAAGATGTGATGTGAGCGTAGCACCACTGGACTGCTTACTAAGCCTAAGCTTTAATAAAACTGGGCACTAGCCTGAAGAGTATGCGCTGGCACGTTGCTGTTATTATAACACAGTGATGTTGTGCAGTGACAAACAAACATGCAGTGCACGTGTGATCGTGTGTTTACGCGTGTGCTTGTATGTGCCTGTCGACTGTGCTGTGTGTAACAGCAGACTTCAACGTGCAGAGTTTGTTGTTGCCTCCAAAGCAGCAGCAAGCCCGTGCGAGCATTGTTCGTTGCAGACAAGCGTTCTACCAGATGCGCGTGGCGCTGCAGCAGTCGGTGCAGCGTCCCGGTTGCCCTGCTGTTCTGCGCACGGTCGCCGAGAAAGGCATCTCGTTCGTGGAGCGCCTCTCGCCGACGCAGACTGCGCCTGCTTACAACTCTTAGCTATTATGATCGCTGATCTTCGTTCCGAGACTCAATGCGTGCATACGTTGGAAAACGGTTGCGTGCATTACGTGGGAATTCAAAATTGGTAATGTGATCCGAGTCCCCTAATTAGGGCCGAATCCCTTGGGCTATTCTGAACTGACACATAAAGATTGAAATTCAACAAACGCATTGAGTCGCAGAACCCAAAAGTTTGATAGCAGGTCGTTTCTTATTTTCTGTGAATCGCTGCACTTGACTCAATCAGCACATCGTCCTTTTATTTTGTTTTGTACCCGCACAGCACGAGTCCGGGGGGTGTGTTCGACACGGTTGTGTGATTGAAATGCTGCTCATTCCAAACACGGCAGACCGCATTGGTTATGGCGAACAAACCATTTTTCTTTTTTGTCTCATTTCCCAACAAAACCCGTTTTTTTGTTGTTAAGATCCGGAAATTTTTGTTGCAAATGGTTGGAAGTTTGAATGGCTGTGGCACTTTTTTGTGCTGGTCATTTTGTTCGTCATTTGCAATTTATAAAACGCGGTGTTGCAGTGAGATGGGGTCATGCGTGGATGCGTTGGAGTGCTTCAAAAAACTTTCTAAAATGTAGAAAGCACGCTTTTTCTTGAACCCACACCAAAAAGTAGTTTTTCACTTCAAGTCTAACTGATTTTCAATCGGCACGTATACCATATCAGCTGCCATACATAATGAGTTGCAATGCAATTACACGACGGTGTATATGTTTGAAAACTTTAATTCGTTTTTCGTGAGTTTTTCACTCGTCTAGTCGTGTGGCCGAACTGATGCCTCTTGACCGGTTCAAAAACATTGCCTGTAGCAACAAAATCTGCAGGTATCCTTTGTGTAAATTTTATTGTTTTTTAGTATTACTCGGTATTGATATCGTTGTTGGCGTCATTGTTTTTACCGCAAAATCAAACGGCAAAGAAGTGCGAGTAGTTTTCTAAACTTGTTTGCATTGTTATACAGATTCGTCATATGGCATTCTTGATGTGAATAAAATCACTGCTAAATTTATCACACGACTGATTTAACCCAATGCAAATCTTAATTTTCTTGCACTGACACTGCATGGCAGATTTGTTCAAGGTGAAACTAATTCTGCAGTATCATATATTCATCGGGTTCCATTGGATTATCTTACTCAAAATACATCTTGCTAATTATGGAAGCCTTTTACGGTTTCATGCGTAAACCAAAGCAAGTTGATAATAAATGATTACAAAGTTGCATTGTCGGGCATCAAAACTTTGCAACATACATGTAATGTAACCATATGAAGCAGCTTGTGTCAGCCTGATGTAGCTTTTGTAAAAAATCGATTCAGGTTCATGAGCACGTAGCACACAAAATGTACAGTACTGACTAATATGCCCATGCCATGCGCACCACAGGGACAATGGAACTGCGGTGTGTGGTTGTCACGGCAACAAACGCAACTTTGTGTCAAGCGCGCTGCTTTCAGGCATCTTAGACTTTTCACTTTATCATGTCATCGGAGAAATACGTAGAGCATTTTGTTGGCTACTTTTTTCAATTGCATTTGCTAAGCTGATTTTACGGGATAATGAAAACCAGAGTGTGCAAGTTATTTTAATCCCTCACTTTTCGTTTGGCAGCACTCTGATCAATTTACTTGCTCGTTTTTACGTTGTTTGGATGATACTAACATTTTTTTAATCTTGTTTAAAAAAAGCGTTCAGCCAAGTCAACTTTTTTGCTTGTGTTTGCAAATACGCCCTGAGTAATCGCGTCTCAGTAGTTACATGTGCATAGCTCGCATGCAAATGTTATGACTGCTTGTCCGTATATGTACTTTATGACTACAACATAGACATTTTCTGAATGGTTTCAAAAACGCGAACACAGCAAATCAGATATTAGCCACCTGGCAACCGCCATGGTAAAAAATGTGGAGAAACTGTTCAATCTTTGTGGAAACGAAACTGCGTCCAATAAACTCTCCATTTCAAGCATCTGCGTTTGTCGTTTTTTTAAATGTAAGAATGGTTGAATAGAAAACGTAGTCTGAAATCGGTTATAGTTCGAAAATTTGTGTTTTTGACAGCTTCACAGAAACGTAACAATCGTTGGCGGTGGTGAAAGCTGGCGTATTACACAACAGTAGTGGAAAGAAGCAATAAAGCATGGCGGACATGCACAACCAACGGCAGAATCGCTCTGCAACATCGCCCAGTTACATGGTGCTCGCATTCACTGGTGCACTGAAATTTTTCTTCATTGTAAGTTGCGCTTTATTCGTTCACACGCGTTCATTCATTCGAGATTTCACTGGCAGAGCATGGTCCCTTTGCAGCTGACTACGG
The DNA here is from genome assembly GCA_030248135.1 of Theristus sp. LFF4_11. Lineage (NCBI taxonomy): Eukaryota > Metazoa > Nematoda > Chromadorea > Monhysterida > Xyalidae > Theristus > Theristus sp. LFF4_11. The sequence goes on from JASANC010003779.1 coordinate 17,322, forward strand.
TGACCGTGATCATTCTGGTCGGCTTCGCGTACGCCGAGTGGTACAACATCGTGCTCACCTATTTGTTCTGCGTGATCACCCTGCTCTACTGCATCACCTCCATTGCCGTGCACTTTGTCTCCTTGCAACATTGTCCGGAGAATCTGTCCACATGCGCAGTCGCGGTAAGAACACTCGACCACTCAGGGGGGGGGGCACAGATTGCCAACACTACTGCTCCACGAAAAGTCAATCAATGCATCAAACAACCAACAGAAACATGTTTTCTTTTGTCTTACCACGAAGCGGACTACACGATATGTCAGACTCTTAGCACCGAGGCAGATGGCTTCTCTTAAAATGCTCAGTGTTCCATTGCAACAAAACACACCGCGAACTAGACAGAGTTTTTTTCAGGAAACGATCACATTGGCGGTGATGCTGATGGGCTGGATACTAATTTGTGGGGTGTCAGCGGACATTGCATTGCAAACAAACGCAATATCAGGCACGATGTTCGGATGGGCATCGGTTGGTGCTTTTATTTTATTGCTTGTGCACTACTCGACTCAACCGCTGCGTTGGGCAGTGTGCGACAAACTTCTACGGTCGTTTTTCAGTTTCTTATTTTTCCCCGCTGCGCATCTTCAAATCAAACGTACTTCTTATTTTGACACTTCTCATTTTGTGTGGCCATACTGCGATGCCGCAACGTTTCCGTGTTTCTCGGTCAAATCATACCCCCAAAAAAGATTTTTCTGAATGCTCCAGTATTCCGAAGTGTCTTCAAGTAAAAGTGTTGACTAAGCAGAGCAGACCCACAAACAGCGACTTTAGGTCGCTTTTTATTTTGTTGGATCGATTTTTGCTTTTGCGGTTTACGCAGTGATTTGCATTGTTTTGCAAATTCCAGCGGTATATTCGAACTGTCGCCCGTCTCTGGTTTGCCACCCGTAGCAGCACCGTAGACCGCGCTTGATTACCAAGCCCCTTATTCCTTTCGAAATAACGACCCAAGAGCTAGAGAGCCATTGATGATCAAGCTAAGGTGCTATCCGGGGATACCAAGAGACGTGACTTCAAATTCCGTTCGAGTTTACAAAATTTTCCTTGGCGCATACGAATCGACAGATATTGAGACAACGTTGCTTGTTCTGTGTCGCAGGGCGTAGCTGGCATCAACATCTTGCTGTGCATCCTGCTGCTCGTGGTCTACTGCAGTCAGATCTTCATGTTACATGAGACCACGGACGAGTCGCACAAATCGGCAACGTCCATGCACGCTTTGCCCTCTGCGGCGGCGCGATACACGGTCAACTAGAGACAGCTGCATGCAACTCGTTGCACACCACGCTCACTGGTTGAACTGTTGTTCGTATAAAAAACTATGACGCACTGTAAAAGTGCGTTTCGAAAAGCGATTTTTTACAAAAAACGTTTCAGTTTTTAGTTCCAAAAAATTTGCAGTTGATATTTTGTTTTAATCAACGTGAGTAGCGTTTTTATTTACTTTTCATTCTGATTGGTATACATACGCAGAAAAATCATGCACAACTATTATATTATACATAGCTGCACATGTTCTTGCACATGTTCGTGCACGTAGGTATTAAAAATTATAAATTATTAAAAACCTGTGCACTTTATCGATTCAGATTTGCTTCACTTTTTAGAAGCTATAAAACGATTGCATCTGCAGTGTTTTCGTTACAAAAAAGGCTGTTTTTGTTTGATAAAAAGTACACGAGTTCGTGCATGTGCATCGATAACTACACGAACATGTGCATCTACAAGTGCATTATTTTGCTGCGTGTGCGTGCATCGAACAACAAATATTCTTTTGATCATTTTATTGTGCTTGTCTGCATTGTATCATCTGCTTTTGTCCTGTTTGTGATAAAAAGCTGTGTTTTGCTTGTGCTTGTCTTGCTGTTGCTCGGTCACTGATAAAATCTCACGTGCAACTTTATGCTGAAGTTGTGCATTCAACACTTTTGCCAATCAGTGCCATTTATTGGAATTGTTTATTGTACTTTTTATTGAATGAGATAACATAACTTTTGTGAATCAATCGGAGATTTGTTTTGAAGAAGCATTGCGCACCGATCGAGGTTTTATTCTGGTAGCATTTTTTTTCTAAATTTTGTTATTAAAACTGTTATCGAGTGTTTATTTGCAAATACCTATGTGTGACAATTTTTGTTCGTAATCAAAAAGTATGGAAAAGTATTTAAATATATTTCTGTGCATTAAAAAATTGAATTTTCAATTCAAAAACTAATTGTTCTTTGGCGAAATCACCATTCTGATTCAACATTTCAAACATTCAACATTCAAAGATGTGTTTACCATCTTTTATGTTGCAAATTCAAAGAAACAACATTCCGACAGAATACAAGCCAATTTTACGAATACTCATGTCGAGCCATCACAGTATCAGCGGCACAGGAGCAATAGTGATCATGAGAACACATCAGTATTGTACAACCCTCGCAAACAAACGCCAAAAAACACGGTCGGTCAAATGTGTCCCTGTGCGCTACTGATTACTACAAACAACAGCCACAACAGCAATGATAGTTGTCAACGGTGTACAGAGGTGATGAGAAAACGACAGCTATAAGTGGTATTCACTAAACGGCAGCACACTTTTGATTACAAGTTTCACTTTTTGCCAAATCTGATGTATTCGTGTTTGCGTTTACCAAATCGAATGTACCTGCAGCGACCATGAATGCAATATACGTTTGAAGCATTCAAACTCAGACGAACTCACTCATGTTTTCGCTTGCCGAAACGCAGATACTCGTGCTTGCGTTTGCCGAATCGCAGGTACTCATGTTTGCGTTTGTTCACATTCGGTGCGACGCCTGTCAGATTGTAATAAGGGGATCACACATAAACACGTTAGAAATAAGATAAACTTTGCTGAAGCTTTGACAGGAGTTATTAAGCAACACCGGAGAAACGGCAATTCTAATGCTTTGAGAAGCAAAACAAAGCACCTCAGAAGCGATTTAATGCTGTAAAGAAAATGCGCCATTCTGTAGGCTTTACAATGGAACACCTGCAGATAAAGCGCATTTCTTTAACAGCATTACAAGCTTTTTTTTTTCATTTTTCAAAATAAAGCGCTTTTTTTCATAGCTTTTTTCAAAAAAAAGCAACGGCTTTTTTCAGAGCATTTTTTTAGCTGCTGCGGTGAAAGCATTTTTGTTGTTAAACGCAGCTTTATTTTGGTAGAAAAGTTGCAACTCGACAGGTGAATGCAAGGATTTTTTCCAATTTTTGCCTTGTTAGATATTATCATTGGATGTTTGCCAATAATTCAGAAATAACCAGTGTCGCTCTCTGTGAACATTGTTTTGCTGCAACTCGTTTTCTGTTGTTGCCCTTTCATTGATGATACTCTCAAGTTGCTCTGATACACTCAAATCTTTGTAAAATTGCGTACCAGCTTTCCTCTGAGCTCTTTTTTAGATATACTTGATGACCTTTGGATTTTATGATATTTTGATGATATTTTATGACCTTTGGACAAATCTGACGAGGGCATTGGGTCTTATTTTTGGCTTTTTTGATAAAAATAACCAAAAGTGAGTTTTTTCTTTGATAATGACAAACGGAAAAAACTGATAAAAAACAAAACTTAAGAATAGGATACAAAATAGCAAACTATGGGGTGGCCAGCAATTGCCAGCAAAGTTAGTGTGCAGCAAACCGTGGCAGACGACGGTCAGTCAATGCATGCAAAGAGCAGGTCAAATTTTGACTAAGTGTGGTATTTACAAAACAACGCAACACCGTGTATACAGGGTGTACCAGCACTATAAAAATGCTGCAAAAAAGCACTAAAAAATGCCCAAAAAAAGCTTCAGCTTTTTTTGATTTTATTGCTAAAGTAATGCTATCTACAAAAATGCTACTTTCTACCGAAATAAAGCTAAGAAAATTGCGCATTTTTGTTGCAGCATTACATTGCTTCTGAGGTGCTTTGTTTTGCTTCTCAAAGCATTAGAATTGTCGTTTCTCCGGTGCAAGACCGTGAGCAGCTGTTATTGCGGTCAAGCAGCACCAGCTGCCGACTGTCGTGGTCTCACCGTGCATGTCCAGCAGGCCGTCGACGCCGTCCGAGACGATGCTACTGAGCTGCATGAGCTCTGCGGCAGCCTCGTGCAAGCGACACAGGTGCAGCGCCTGTGCGAGGTCGAACTCGCCGTTGAGGACGCCCTCTCGGAGTTCGTCGCACGGTGCAGCGACAGTCGCACTGCCAGTGTTGTCCTCCCCGGCCGCTGACACACCCAGCGCCAGCACTGCACCCAACGACACGACCGCATACAACAGGTGCATTCTGTGGCTGCTTTGCATTCTGAGTCGACAAACAAGCACTCTTTGTCTCATTTCGATCTCTTGACGCAATTACTTATAAAAGTGCCCTTTTAATGAATGTGTATTGTCGATTTGTTCGAACGTGTCGCACCGACATGACATCATTTGCTTTGTCGTGCACAGTCGCCAGAATTTTAGTTCGGTTCGCCCCTTCGCATGTCATATTCACAGCCAAAACTGCTGAAAGTCTGGTATGCTGTGTTTGACATGCGCATGTTTCAGATTCAGAGCGCATGACGTCATTTCGATCTGACACGTTTCATGAATGGTATGTGCGCTGCTATAGAGCAACGTCAAAAACAATGTTACACAACAAGTTCAAAGCTAAAAAGACAGAGCGAGGCACCGGCTTTTCTTCTGGCCTTTTGTTTTGAGGGTCAGAGTTGAGCATGTGACCGACAGGGGTTGATTTCATTTAAAACAACACACGCTAGCGTGAGTGCACGAAATGTGCAGTGACAGTACACGGTGTGCAAATTGTATGGTTTTATATCCGAAACAAAGCTGAAAACCAAAAAAACTCAGTCATAATCAATGATGGGCTTTGAAATCACTGTAGCGAATTGTGATTACAAAATTTCAAAACATATATTCACTTTTTCGGTGCAATTAATAGTCGGTTACAAGCGCATGTTGCTATGATACAGTGTCGTCCTTGCGATGGGATACACTTGACTATGGTGGAATTTGGTCTGCATCGTGCAATTTATACAACCCAGCTTTCAAACTTTGGAACCGTACATTTCAATTTCAGTGGACAAGAAACGACTGAAATTACATCAAACTCTAACTTATGAAAAGCTGAACAGGAAATGAGAATAACAAAAACATACTGATTGGTACTATCGGCTACATGTACATTTTCAAAGTGGGTTATTGAATATGGCTTTTATAGGTCACCCATGCAAGCTTATGCCTGGAAAAGCCATCGCAGAATGTGGAAAAAACGGTGATTTGCTTTTTAGTCAGGCGAACAATGACGAGTGTCACGGAGAAATTGACGTTATACATTGCACTTCAAAGTTCACCGTGGAATTAGTTGCAGAAACCAGCAAAAACTAATCTACGCCCACATTTTACGACCGAATCGTTTTTTTTCATTTTTTGTAAAAAGTCGGATTTTCAAACCAAACCAACTGCAATGTAAGCAACGTTTATTAGTTCCTTCACAGTGAACAAGTAAATTGAAAGAAAGTAAAAAGTAGAACAACAAAAGGCTTACTGCATTGACTTCGCTGCAACTTGGATTACTAGTTTCATCATTTTGGCGCCGAATGTTAGAAACAAAATCGTAATCAAACAGATCAGCAGTGCTGCTAACACCACTGATGATCACAAGCAAGCTAAGCTCTTTCAGTGCTGCGTGGAAACGCAATAGTTCTCAGTCTCACGACTTTGCAATTCTCAGCCTCTGAAAATATATGCTCTTGGGTCTTGGGGTCGTTGCAACTTGCAATCGCGTAAGCCTGTCTCAAGAACAGACGCCAGGAAAAATGTTGGAGACAACTGGAAACTGAAGAAAAACACAACGCGTAAAGAACAAGATTGGACATCTGATAAATCTGCCCATTTGCAGCTGGTGCAGGGTGTCAACTTGAATGCGCTTTTCAATTTATTTGAATAATAGGCAAAACTAATTAGTATAATTGAAACCAAAATCAGGTGATGCAAATATCCAAGGAGACAGACGTGCTGAACAACGGTTGCAAATAAAAAAATGTTCCCAGTCGATCTTATTTTACAGTGACACTTCAGGTGCCCATTCAGCATGTTCACAGTGTCACAGGAGAGGGAAACAAACGGCGACTAATTTCCTCCCGAAGACACACGCGTTTATGCAAGAAGCCTGGGCGAGCATGCATGCGCACCCCGCAGATGGATTGCTGGCAGCGACGGAGCGACTGCGCGCCGTGCCCTGGGGCTTTCTCTCGTTATTCGCCGAAATACATGTTCCACAGCTAGCAGCACTGTTTTCAACTTGACCTCAAAAGTGTTATCGTTAAAAAGTGTGTTCTGGTGCGCTGGTCTCAGTGGTGCCACGACAAAAGCTAAACAAATATGATCACTTTGGTACAGTTTGCCGTGGTCAAAAGGAAGTAACTTCGAGCCCAAAACGAAACGCCAATTACAAGAGCCGCATCGTCTGATTGTTTTTTACGCACACAGTAATTACCATTTTTGTGGCGAAGCTCTGTGACGGTCACCGCGTCATTTGTTGTTGGGGCACCCACTCATTAACTGGATGCGCTTTTTATGCCTCTGTTTACCTTTTTTACTGTGCCGGATTTTTTAAACTATTTCTATTTTCAGTGTCGAACTCAGTACTCAGTATCACACAACAGTCTTGAAAATGCCAACAACCTGCGTGGTTGGGTGACCCAATTCAACGGAAGCTACAGGTTTCTTATGCTGCAGTTTGGCCGTGAAAGTCGACCATGCATGAAGACGACACGACACATCTATTAAATTTTTTTCTAGTCCGGTTTTATGCGGAATAGAAAGTTCAAGCCAAAAAGCTGATTTGTTGCATACACGTCGTACATTGTACATGTCATATTTTTTGTCCGCGCACACTGGACTTTGAGCGGCGAGAAAACTGCCAACGTTTTCAAAATGGTGTCTTGTTAAAAAACTGCAATGACAATGCTTTCATGGAGCGACATTGAAAATTCAAAACTAGTGAATAGGCTGAAACGGAAATCCCTCGTTGTCCATATGCCGGTAATTATGAGCACGGATGATAGTTTTCAGTCTCATGTTTGAAAATTAGAGTGTTGATGCAAACACGTTATGTGCATGGTTTGTATTTTTGAAAACTAAATTAGTTTGCCGCTTTACAGTGTACTGTAGTTCGGATCTGCCTTAACGCAAACTGCCATAACGGCTATCTGAAAAAAATGCGTATATTACCGTATGTGGAACAAAATGTGTGATCCATGGTGTGGTGACATCCGTCCGTTGTCACGCTCCAACTGTAAACAAACCAAATCGCAAACCACAAAAGTTCAATTGTTATCGTGAAACTGACATGAATTACACAAAATTACGATCAAACGCACCCACGCACAACAACAAACATCACATCACAATCAATGCGGCCTATTTTCGTGCGTTCGCTAAAACCGGTTACAGAGTTTAAAAAAATAATGCTGCTGAAATGAGAGGTCTGTTTTGTTGTATAGCAAAGTTGAAAAATTGAACTGTCATGAAATTGCAAATGGTTACCAAAAAAGTTATATGACTGTAAGATGAAGTTATTTTTTATCCTAAAATTATCATGCCACCCACCGTCTTACTTGGCTCAAAAGCACCAATTTCTTGTTCAACCTTCCTTGTTACCTTCTGCGTATGTGACGAATAAAAACACTCATTTTGAGATTGATTCGTAAACGTTGTTGTTGCAACTTTTCTTATTTTTTTCTGAGTAATCAAATGATTTCAATCAATCTGAAAAATCAAGTTTCTGGCAACATTTTGTTTGCAACCACAAAAGTCCACGACAAAGTCGTTTGACAGTGTTTAGGTTTCACAGTCATTTTTGATAAAGACGTCAACCAACGCATAAAAATGCAGTGATTGACGCAGAAACAGCAAATGTTTGATGTCATGCATTGAAAACTCATTGATTTTAGAATTTTTGTTGGCAGTAAACAACGTGGTTGTGTACTGTGGTACACATTCAAAGTTTTTTTTGCGTGCGAGTAGGCTTTGTTGGTGATTGCCATTGCCGACAATTCATGAAACTTTCCCAAGCAATAAAAATCATTTGGCAGAATATTTGAACACTGTTAAAGTATTTTGCGGCAATTATAAAAGTCGACATGAAAGTGACTGGCAAAAACACTATGTACATTTTTAATAAGTCTCATGTATTTTTATCATTTACTGTGCGCTTGCTTAACAGCTTGGTACATGCAGCGAAAGCAACCAAATATGTTTAAAAAATGACAACTTTTCTTTTCTTGTATTATCTCTTCTTTTGGTCCCGAGACTCAATGCGCGCACAGATAGGCAAACAGTTTCATGCATGACTCGGGGATTCAAAATTGGTCCGTGATCCGAGTCCCCTAAATAGGGCCGAATCACTTAGGCGATTTTGAACGGCCACATAAAGATTGAAACTAGTTTCCTTTCTACGTCTGCACACACACTGAGTCGCAGAATCTAATAAACTGAGAATACATGAACAGCATTGGGCACGTTTGTCCACATCAGATTAGCACGAATCAGCATCATGATCCATTCGGTGTCCACGCCGCCGGCTGATCTGGTCTACGCAAGGCCAGTGCGTTTTCGGTTCAATCGCGATGGCAGTCGCATGGTTGAGACTGGCGACGGTGAATGGGTGATGGAAAGCGAGTTTGCAGCAGAGGACGCCGACAAGCAGACGCCGCCAACGTTGCTGGATGTGCAGCCGAATGAGCGGCTGCAGCGCAAACGCAGCGGCGATCTCTGGCACGAGCTGATGACACGCCGCGCGCTCGACAAACTCACCACCGACGAGAAGAAAAAGTTTCTCAAGCAGCAGTCGACCGCCGACGACCCGACCATCCGTAGGCTGTTTGCTCTGTTGCTTTCCCGAACGTGTCGGTCCGAAAAGACGTCAGTTGCTTTACAGACGCTCATCATGCAAAGGCACGGTTTTCAGCTTGTTTCACCATCACATAAACGGACTAGCCAAATTGAAAGAATTCGGGCTGCTGTGCCTGACATGTTTCCAGAGCCCATGACGTCTTTTACGTCCGAAAGCCTAAAGCATATGGTATAGATTTGCGTCACTTTTGCAACAAATCAACAACCTAAATTTTGACTTTACAGCTGCGCACGCGGTTCGATTGACGCCGCCTGCCGATGAGGCAGATCGCAAACCGGACACGAACAGTCCGCTGACGGTGGAGTGGGTGGACATGTTGGTGCAGCAGAACGCGCAGACACACCGCACGGGCGACTTTGATCTGTGTCGGCGCTCAAAGCAACGGCAACTGGTCATCAGAAGGGGACAGCCGTTCAAGATGCAAATCGCAACCGATCGGCCGTTCAACGGGGACACAGACACGCTGAAGTTGATATTCGAGTTTGGTCAGTGAGTGGAAGAGGATGTCTCCTATTGGTATTCACTAGCGCAATGTTGTGCATTCAGTTGACTTGAGCATCGATTGGTTCTTCTACATCTTGTCGATGCGACCAATCAGCGCGTCGAGCCAGCCGCTTAAACTTTTCAATTCACATTCAAAGCGCTTCATCTACATTACAGGCGCACATGCATCTGAGTCTAAGGGCACCCGGGTGACGCTCGTGCTGGACAGTGTGGAACGCAGCAACGTCTGTGGCTGGTCACTCACTCGCAGCAACACGGACACAACTCACGAGAAGACCAGCACTCTGTTGACTGTGAGCGTGCAGTGTCCCGCATCAACGGTCATTGGCTGTTGGCAGTGCATCGCGCAGACAACAACACACGGACACGATGGGCACGTGCTCACGCAGCAGGCAACACTGCCCGTCATCTTCATGCTGTTCAATCCGTGGATGAAAGGTTGGGCCGCAATTGAAAATCATCATTGTCTGCAGTCAATCATAGTTTGCAGTGGGTCGTAGTCTGCGGTCATCACAGTCTGCATTCAATTAAAATTTGAGTCATTGCAATGACACTCGTTTTTAAAAACACCAGTTGCATTGCAGACGACGCTGTTTACATGGCTAACTGTGAGCACCTCGATGAGTACGTACTGAATGACGTGGGCAAGATTTGGCGAGGCTCATACCACGAGCCGAAAGCGAGCGGCTGGGCGTTTGGACAGGTCAAGCGATAGCTGGTTGTTTCCATTGAGTACAGTGTTCATTTTCGATCGATTGCAAAGCAACGTCGAAAGAAGCAACGCATTTTGTGTTTCTAGTTTGACGACGGAGTGCTGCAGGCGAGTCTGTACGCGCTCGAGCAAACCAAACTGAACTGTTCGCAGCGCTGCGACCCGGTGCGTGTGGTGCGTGCGCTGGTGCAGATTGTAAGTGACACAAACACACTGGCACAACTGCACAAGAAGACCACAATCACACGAATTTGAATGGGCAGGTCAGCAAACGAATGATTGTCGCTAATTGGAACGGCGACTACAAAAATGAGATTGCTCCGACGCAGTGGCCGGGCAGCACGTCCATACTGAAGGAGTACCTCACGGGCAACGGACTGCCTGTCTCATACGGCCAATGCTGGGTCTACGCCGGCGTCCTCTGCACTGGTGCGTCCGTTGAGCTCCGCTTGCTGGCAGACGTTTCAAAACGAGCATTCCTCCTCGTATTTCAGTTCTGCGTGCTCTGGGCGTGCCGTGTCGTGTCGTAACGAATTACGCCTCTGCGTACGACGCTGACAACACGGGCACGGTAGACGTGCATTTCGCCACGGACACTGGCAAACTCATGGCAACACGCAACATCGACTCAGTCTGGTAAACGGACGTTACCTGCAACGAACAGCAAGCAGCGTGCATGTATCTTTGTTTGCACTGTTTTTTAGGAATTACCACGTGTGGAACGAGTGCTGGATGCGCAGATTGGACTTGCCGGACGGCCACGACGGATGGCAGGCGGTCGATGCAACGCCGGAGAGTGACAACCAGGGTTGGTGTACACGGTCAAATGTGAGCACAACAGCAACAGATGCACGACGCAACACGCGTTGCAGAGCTGGTGCACCCAGGACCAACGTCCGTGGCGACCATCCGTCGCGGCGACGTTTACTACTTGCACGACACGGCGTGCATGTTCACGAAAATGAACGCTCACGTCTGCTACTGGACGGTCGACAAGGCGGGCGACCCACACTTTGTGTTGGCCAACGATGATCAGTGGGTGCTTGGAAAAGTTGTCGCTCACTACTCGAACTGCACATGTTTGTACCATTTTGGCGTTGTTACAGAATTGGTCGACTGATCGTGACTAAACAGCCAGTCCGACAACAACGACTATCGACAACTGACGATGACCGCGAAGATATCACGCAGTCGTACAAGTTTACGGAGCAAGGTTGGCGTGTCAAACCACTTCTGTCGCTCTCTGAACCGCGAACAAAACAAAGTTTCTTTATAATCAGGCAGTCGAATGTCTCGCGAGCGCGTGCATGAAGCGTTGCTGCCCGGTTACCGCAAAATACAGGCGTACTACGCAGGCGAAAGTGGCCGTGCAAAGAGCACCGTCAGCTTTCGGGTGCATGCACCGACGGACACGCGCATTGGCGAGTCAGTGTGCGTGCGAGTGACCGTGTGCAACAAGCTGACCGACAAAGCACAGGCGGTGCAACTGAAGACACGCGTCAACGCAGCCACGTACACCGGCAGAGCTGCGCTGAAAATATGTGAACACAACGAAACCATGCTCTTGGCACCCGCACAAAGTGAGTGACACTAACTGCTAAAAAGGGTTTGAGAATTGTGAATGTGATTTGCACACAAACCCATCAACTATCAATTCTTGCATTTAGTGCATCTTTCACATTGACGAGTTACCGACGTTTGTTCAAGTTTGTCGCTGAGTGAAGTGTTGAACTGTCAATAGCTGTTGAAAGTTTCGCTGGTCTTGATTAACGTTTGTCAGTGCAGCAGAGCACACAAATTTGCGCACGCAGGCAGCGAGCACCAAGTGAGCGTGCCGTTTGCGATGTACGCCACAAAGCTGAGCGACCAGTGCTTCTTTTTGATTTCCGTGCTTGCGATGGTCGATGACGAAACCGCAGGCGCACACAACAAACCGCAGACTTTTGCGCACATTGACACAATGCAGTTGCAAACGCCTGACATTGAAATTGAGGTCGGTGCACTGCACGTGCTGCTGAGAAAGCAACGCCACTAAACTCGCCACTAAAGTAGAGTTCGCGAGCAACAATTTGCAAACGCAGTTTTGTTCCGCAGAGGGTTTAGCGTTGTTTTCACGGAGACTTTCAGTTTCTTCCAAATTTACACCCTCTCTCAATCCACGTGCAGTTTGCGGAAGAAGCGCGGCTGGCGCGGGACACGAAAGTTCGTCTGAAGTTCGCCAATCCGCTGCCGATCACGCTGCGCAACTGTCGTTTCATGGTCGAAGGCCCGGGCGTCATTGAAACAACTGAGCTGCTCTGCGAGTTAGTGCGCACTCGTAACGTCTGCTGAACAAAACCTACTTTTACATCGCCTTTGTCTTGTGAAATGTTCAGTTGGACGTACTCAGTGTAACATTAAAAAATGCAAACGTTTAGGTAGGTGCTCCGCTTTTGCACCTACATTGTACATTACATAAAGTTATTGTTATTATGAGGGAGATGGACAAATATGAAGCATGTTTTTGTTGCTGCAGGGACATTCCAGCAGACTGCGAGGCTGTGGCACCATTCACGTTTGCCCCGTGGAAATTGGGCAACCGAATGATGGTCGTTCGTTTTGTGTGCGACCAACTGCGCGATGTTGCCGCTGCGTTTGCAGTCAACGTGCAAGCATAAACTTCATTTGAAATTTCATTGTTCAAGTTCATCACTTGAAAACAATCAAAATGTGAAACTCGGTGGACTTCTCTAAAAACAATATTTTTCAATACAGATCTTATTTCTATCGCTTTGTGGTTGTGGTAGTATTGATAACAATAATTTGTCAGCGTTTGGGACACGTTACATTCTTTGTCGGCTTACTTTGATGTGTATTCTATATGGAAGTAAAAAAGACCTCAAATGAAATGACATTCTGTGCTGCTAACTTTGCAGCACGATCCGTAGATAACTTGAATTCATTCACAGCATGGTTCCCATGACAGAAACTAATGAAAACTGACTAAAATTCAAAACAGTTTTTTAAACACCAGCACACTCAGTATGCTTCATTTCATGATTGAACACTGATACAGTTCTATTATAAAATGCAACAATTTTTATAAAAATGCAAAAGCACATGAAGCGAAAGTTGTCAAAAAGATACTTGTGTTTTGTGTCTTACACTCTGTGTCGTTTGCGTGAATGTCAGAGAAACCGCAATACCAACGTTATTTCTTAAAGAAGAAAGCTCTAAACACTCTAAACGTTGCAGAAAGCAAGTTGCGTGAAGCAATTTCTATTTCTATTTCTATTTTATTATTATGAAAACAGTCAAACAAGTTTTAAAGTTCTGGTTAAAACTTGCAGAGCCAAAGTCACGGAATCGGCTTATTCTTTGAAAAGGCACAGCAGGTCATAAAGTTGCTCATGCGTCATTTTCAGAAACCATTCGTTGCTTGCTCTATGTTGTTCTCATGGTCATAATGCGTGGGCGTTGCGTTCCCTCAATTGATTGCTGCTTATAGATTACCGCAAAATCTTTGAACGTCATTTATTCGCAAATCAAAGAATTACACTTTTTTGTTATTTTGAACATTGTGATAATCCAAATTTTTTTGGCTGAAGTTTGTGGAGACGCCTCCGCCTACATGTATTTGTCAACTTAATTTGCGCAAACAAACACACTTGCGCAGACATATCAAAGTTCACATGTTGTCTTGAAAGTTTTATTTTTCAAATTGTGAGATCAGCTCTCTGAAAACTGCAAATTCACCAGTGAAGTTATGCGTGGTTATTTTTGCAGGAGTGAACTTCACTGAGAAGACTGCGATTATTTTTACGAAGTTCACATTGACATCCGATCATTTTGTAATTGAGTCAACCAGAGTGCATATGTTGTAAATTCGGATACTCTTATGCAATCCACTTTGGAACAAGTTCAATCTCTCTGCAGTTTCTAACGATACTGTTGCTTCGGTTGCAATCGCGCATCAACGCATCAATGATCCGCGACCCAACGACTCCCTTGTTGGACATCGTGTTCGCGCGGCCCGCTCGTGTTCGCTTCAACAGTCGTGGCGAGCGCATCAGCAGCACCGACGCAGCACAGCAAAGCAGCTCGATCGACCGTGAAAAGAAGCAAGACGATGACAAAGATGATAACGTGTGGCAGACACTGATGGCGCGACGCGCATTGCACAAACTCAGCAGCGGCGGGCTGCCCGGCAACGGCGCCTCGCTGGTTGACCCGACGGCATTCGGCCTTTGTGAGCGACCATTTTTGTTGTCAAACGCAACACGAGCTACATTTCATAACTCTTTCTGGTCTGTAAGTGCAGCAATCATAAAAAATGCAACACTTTTTGCGTGCTCGATTGTTAAAACGGTAAAAATGCGTCATTGCAGCGGCACACGCGGTTCCGGTTGGCCAACCCGCTGATACAGATGAAACCGATGAAAGCGACCGTGCTCAAAGCGCGCGTCCGCTGACGGTGGAGTGGGTGGACATGTTGGTGCAGCAGAACGCGCAGACACACCACACGGGCGACTTTGATCTGTGTCGGCGCTCAAAGCAACGGCAGCTGGTCATCAGAAGGGGACAGCCGTTCAAAATGCAAGTCGCAACCGATCGGCCGTTCAACGCGGACACGGACACGCTGAAGTTGATATTCGCAATTGGTACGCTGGCGGTACACACTACACAAGTCTTCATTCAACGAACACGTTTCAATCGTCGACACACCCGTGCAAAGCCGTGGTGACGCATGGCACGGCTGTCGCAAGACAGGGCTGCTTGACGTAGCGCAAGTAAATTTGCAGCTTTGCGCACCACGCTCCGCCATACCGCCCACGCAATTTTTTGCAGTGCAGTGCAGGATGCCAAAAAAATTTCTGCGTGCCGTTGCACGGCTACGACCAACACAAAATTTTTGTAAACTTGTTTTAAAAAATATGTTGATGAAAAAGTCATCAATTGTACAGGAAACCACTCGACCGAAGCGAAGGGGACACGAGTGAGCCTTTTGATTGACGACCAACACAGAAAGCAGAACGTCAGTGTGTGCGGCTGGTTGGTGAGCATGAGTGCAGGCAGCCAGCTGGCACGCCACTGGTGTTACCAGTTGACAGTGAGCAGTCCGGCAACGAGCGTCATTGGCTGCTGGCAATGCCACCTGCAGACGTCAACTGTTGTCAACGAACAAACGCTGCACAGCCACTCGAGACTGCCGCCAGTGTTCGTGCTGTTCAATCCGTGGAATCAACGTTCGTAACTTCGGTTTTTCATTCAACAAAACTTGTGTTGTTCAGCTTTGCGAATTATTCGGCTTGAATCAATGTTACAGAAGATGCAGTTTACATGGTCGATACAGAGCAACTGGACGAGTGTGTCTTGAATGATGTGGGCACGATTTGGAGGGGCTCGTACGATGTCAGTCGTGCTTGCACCTGGTTGTTCTCGCAGGTTAGGCGTTCAAACAAAATGAAACAAGTGCAAAGCTTTTGTTTTCGTGTTACCGCTGCTCACACACATTGTAGCTACACTAACTTGCAAATGCAATGTACGCAAGCGGTGAATCGAGACAGTCGTTTGTTGATTTCGAGAAGCTCATGATTTCAGTTTGACGACGGTGTCCTGCAGGCGAGCCTGTTCGTGTTGGACCAAGCTGCGCTCATTTGCACACAACGCCGTGACCCAGTGCGTGTCGTGCGTGCGATTGCCTCAATTGTCAGTGGTATAGCAAATGTGTAGAAATTGCACACAATTTTAGAAAAAATGGTTTTTGCAATAAAGCAAAATTTACAGGTGAGCACGCGTGTTTTGCTCGCAAATTGGTCGGGCGACTATGGAAACGAGACTGCCCCAACGCAGTGGCCTGGCAGCGGCACTATCCTGAAAGAATTCTTTGCTACCAACGGAAAGCCTGTTCGCTATGCACAATGCTGGGTGTATGCAGGAGTGATATGCACTAGTACGGGGACATGCTCATGCTGCTCATTTTGCGGAATTTTGCTGTTGCTGAAATGCAGTTACCGTGCGGTTCGCACATAATGATAATCGTTCGTTTCAAACTGCTCACGTTTTTCAGTTCTGCGTGCTCTGGGCGTGCCGTGTCGTGTCGTAACGAATTACGCCTCTGCGTACGACGCTGACAACACGGGCACGGTGGACGTGCATTTCGCCACGGACACTGGCAAACTCATGGCAACACGCAACATCGACTCTGTCTGGTAAACGGACGTTACCTGCAACGAACAGCAAGCAGCGTGCATGTATCTTTGTTTGCACTCTTTTTTAGGAATTACCACGTGTGGAACGAGTGCTGGATGCGCAGATTGGACTTGCCGGACGGACACGACGGATGGCAGGCGGTCGATGCAACGCCAGATCTGATTCGGGGTTGTACAAGTGTTTTTTCTAATTAGACATTCATATTCGTAACAGTTTGTGCGTTTCAGTGGCCGAATCCGTCCATGCAGGCCCTGTGTCAGTAAAAGCGATCCGAACCGGCCAAGTGTTTTTGTCGTCAGACACAGCGCACATGTTTACGAAAGTGAACGCACAAGTGTGCTACTGGATTGTAGACGACGCGGGTGACCCGCAAATTTTGAGCGTTGACAACAACGCGTAAGTTTAATGGCATCTTTGTTGATATGTCGATTTGTCAATCTTGAGACATGAAAATAATTTTTTTTCAGAATTGGCAGACTAACGGTGACGAAAAGTGCCACCAGTAACCTAATGCACGACATTACTCGCGAGTACAAATACTCTGATGATGGTAGATCATGTGAATTCGTTTGTGTTGTCATCACTGACTTTAAACAAAAAAGATGAAAAAAGACGCAGACCCTGTCGGAACTTTGTGGGCGAACCGAATGTGAATGAAGTCCCACTTACCGGTGGACGTGCACTGCAGACAGTCTCATTCTCGTTCTATGTGCCTTTATGCCCGTTCACTGATGTTCGCTTTCAGCTGCCGCAATGAGTCTGCAGCGTGTGCGCGAGGCGCTACTGCCCGGCCACCAGCAGACGCAGGCGTTCTACGAATCTGCGAACAAGCATCAGCAGCAGTCGATCCATGTGCAGGTGCATGCACCGACGGACACGCGCATTGGCGAGTCAGTGTGCGTGCGAGTGACCGTGTGCAACAAGCTGACCGACAAAGCACAGGCGGTGCAACTGAAGACACGCGTCAACGCAGCCACGTACACCGGCAGAGCTGCGCTGAAAATATGTGAACACAACGAAACCATGCTCTTGGCACCCGCACAAAGTGAGTGACGCCACGAAGAAAACGTTACTGCTAATTTCACTGCTGAAATTGAAATCACGTATTTTTTTAAAATGATTTCTGTACGCAAACCTCAGTAGTGAACTAGCAGTAAAATTAGTGGTAAAGTTAAGGCGAAAACACTATTTAGTTTTTGTCCTTAGGCACAAAAGTCGTTCTAAATCCTGTGCGCAAACTAATTGTATCCGTAACGCATAAAGATAGCACACATGACACGATTTCTAAATCGCGTGGCCATTTTTAAGTGTCGTGTCCGTGCATACGGACAAAAAACTAAATTGCTAAATCTCCCTTTAGCAGTAACGCTCTGTGAATGATTTTATGTTTGGCCAATGGTATTGAAAATGTCCGTATCGTATATCGCTGGTTCACTTACTGCAGGCACGGAGTGTGCAGTGTCAATCGCGGCAGAGTTGTATGCAACGAAACTGAGTGAGCAGAACACGTTGCTTGTGTCTGCGTTTGCGGTTGCCAACGGTCAAACGGTTGTGTGCGTCCACAGCTTTCAATTGAAAAGCCCGGATATTGAATTTGAGGTTTGAACGCTAAAACGCAATATCCTTCAAAAACAGATTACAGTAAGTCAATAATTCAGAAGTTACACTCAACATGTGCGATTACATTCAGTTCGCTGAGAACGCACGTTGCGGGCGTCACGCAAAAGCTCGACTGAAATTGACAAACCCACTTCCGACTACATTGGAAAACTGTCGTTTTGCAATCGAAGCGCCTGGTTTAATTGAAAACACTGAACTTATGTGCGAGTGAGTTTGGTTAACAGCTACAGTTTGCGTTTTTTACTCACCTTTATTTCTAGTTGTCGATCGCAATTCATTTCCAGCAATGTCGAGCCAAACGGAACTCTCGTGTCACCGTTCACATTCTCACCGTGGAAGGCAGGCGTGCGAACGCTGGTGGCGCACTTTGAGTCTGACAAATTGCACGATGTTTACGGCTGTTTCAGTGTGAATGTCAAAAGCTGAAAAAATAATAGAATAAACAAACGTGGTTCGCAGTAAAACGTTTTTTAATAATACAACTTCCAGACACCAAACTATGAAATATCATCAATTAATGCGCAAACCAAGTTGAAATTTACCAATCGAATGCAGTTTCGATTTTGAACACCAAACGCGTTTCGTAGCCATAGCCCCCCCCCAACCCGGGTGCCTAGGGTTCAAAATTTTTTAAAACTTTTTTTGAAAACAAAATTAAAAAAATTGGGAATTTTTTAATTAATCAAAAAAAAACGAATTTTGGCCATCAAAATTGGATTTGTATACATACATTCTTAAAAGTGATTTTTTAATTTCTGATCAGAGGTTGCTTGCAATGAGTCGTTGTAGGTTCCTAATCCTAAACTTAATCCTAATCCTGAGCCAAGCCTTTTTGATAAGGTGAAAATGGTCAATTTGGTTTTGCATTTTTTTCTTTCCTGTGTTGTAGGGTAGGGCCACCGCCAGTCGCCACTGCACATGCACCTGTTTTAATAATGATGCATTACGTCAAAATTGTACTGTCATCTGAAAATGCGTTTTTAAGGCTTTCAACAAAACCACGGAGGCAACACGGAACACGGAGGCTGCACGCTTAACAAAACCACGGAGGCAACACGGAGGCTGCGTGCAGCTAAAGTGACCCATATTTTATATGCACACACCACGCTGCGCACATTTAACAACACCACGGAACACGGAGGCACGCGGAAAACAAATGGAAATGTCAGATTTTGTTGGAAATGAATGAAAACAAACAAGGTGAACAATTTGAGCGAACCAATTCAAAATATTTTAATTTGTTTATGAGTTGAATAAAAATATTTCAATGTGAAAATCAACGTGTTTCTGCAATACAACATGCCTGCATCTGTTTTTTTTGTGTTCTGTCATTTGACGTGGCATTAGAATAATCGTTCTCACAAGCAAACCGTTTAGAAGTGAAATTGAAAACGCATGGTTTTTCTGAATGGTGTTTGGTATTGGATCACAGGTTTTCATTTCGGGGGATATACAATGTATGTAACGCAGCAAAAACTGAGTGAGTAACAAAATTTTCTTCATGAGTGTTTTTCACAGAAAGCAACGCATTGGCGCCAGAAGGATGCGAAAACAAACTGGTAGATTTAAAAAATTGCTGTGTGGCATCGATCTGAAAAAAATCAAAGCTCTTATCTACTCTTTTGGTAAAAGGCGTTTTGTCAGAATCAGAATAAGTATTTGGCCAAATGGCCTGTTCTTTGAACATTGGATGTATCTTAGATACATGTGGATTGAACGGTAACCGTTGGATGTACATGTGTGGACGTGTAAAGCATCATTTATTGATGAGTTGCTCGTTTTTTCATTGTAATGCGCTTGGACGCGTTAATTGTTGTTCAGGTACTGACTCCGAGAAATCCACGCCAAGTGCACTATTGCGTGAAAAGGAAGCCAGCAAACCGGGCATCAGCAGAGATGAGCTTTTCACAATCGTCCAGTTGAAAGATGAGCTGACTGATGGATTCTTGGCTTCGGTCGAAATTCTACCGGACGTGAACATTCATTGTTTTTACGGACCAGCGATTGCCGAAATGTTGCGGGTCATCCGTCACACCAATCCGTCACTGCTCATGCTTAATTACGATACAATGTACAAAAGCGCAATCAACGCGTATGTTTCCGCGCTAACTTTCCAGCACACCTTATTTACGAAGGAACCTTCAATCCTCGTTGGCTTTCTGGTGCACTCTTCGCGAGCTGCATACTATCACCGTCGTTTCTTCGAACTTTTGCTAGCAAAAGCTAAACAGCTGAGAACCGCGAACATTGTACTCGTGACTGACCGCGAGTTCAAACTCGAGTCTACAATGGCGAACTGCAAACAACTCTTCTGTTGGAGGCACATCAGAACCGATTTCAAGACAGCGGTCAGCAGCAGCAGTAAGGTCGGCGTCAGCAGTTTAGTGCGACCACAGCTTCAGCGCGATTTGCGTGTAAGTAAACTACTTTTGCCAACGGAAAGTAACGCAAGAGATCGTCAAACAACCCGCAAAAAATGGCATGCATGTTACACATGGACTTTGTTCATACATTTATAATCTTTCTTAAAACGTTTTCCAAATATGCGTTTACGCACAGATAGAGAAAATGTTTCATGGCTGTGCGGCAATTTGAAATCAGCAAAACTTAACGTATTCTAACGGCAGATTTGTGCAAGAAATTGAGAAAAAATTGCAACTTTTGTTGGCACTCCTTTTTATCATACCCGAACAGGATGTATTTTCAGATGCTCATGGAAATTGAAACAGAGGATGAGTTCGACGCACAATGGTTGCAGTTGAAAAACAGCGAACGTTGGCACTTGGAATTAACTAAATATACAGAACGTCGGCTGATTGCCGATTTCAAGAGTAATGCTGCAAAGTGGGTCTTAAAGGCAGCGCATGTGACCAACTGGCACCGTGGGGTAACGAGCAACAGGAGTGAATCGTTTAATTTTGTGATGAAACAGGTCTTTGAATGGAAGCGGGTGCCTCTGGACGTATTGATCTTGGTTGGTTATGTCGTTACATTGTTTGCATTTTTTAAAATGGTCTTAAATAATGAACACACTTGAGTCAAAATGTGTAAATGATTGTGCGACACTTTGTTTCAGCCTGTGAAATGTGTCATAAATTATACGCTGTTTTCTTCAAAAAGAAATTGTTCAAATAAAATGTTCTTCGAATCATTCAGGTACTGCACAAATTAATGAAGTTCCAGGAGCTAGAAATGGAGCGTGCCTATCACGGAATGGGCACGTTTGGAACAGTTGCGGAGTGCTTTCCGTCAACGTTGCGGTTAGTTCAGCCACATGCATTATTCTTCAAGGTTTCGTGTCCGGGATCAGTGGTGCCATAATACGTTAGTGTGTTTTCATGCAGATTGGACCCGACTTTGATGCCACCACGGAAGCACATTCTTCCGCCGTCCGCCGTGTCATGTTGTCAATTTTGTTTGGAAAATCAAAACTTCGATCAACGAAACTGCCGTGATATTTGAGTTTTTTGCCAACGCCACAAAATATAAAGAAAGTTCATAATGAAAAAAGTTTTTCGTTAACACATAATTTCTAAAAAGCATTTTTGCATCACTGCTGGTTGAGTCGTTTTTGTCGCTTTAATCAAAATACCCACCGGAAAAAAATAACGGAAACCAAATAACCGAAATAACTACAAATACTGTTTCGGCGATTAGCGACCTAATACAAGACTGTAAGTGCTGTATATGTAGCATACACTGTACCGTATTACCTCTAATAAACCCCCATGGGGGTTTATTTCTTCAGCGACTTCTGGGGGTGGGGGTTTATTTTTTGGGGGGGGGGGCTTTATTTCTGGGGGGGGGTTTATTTGGAAACCATTTTTAGGAGTGGGCAAAATGGCAAAAATACCTTCCATGGCAGGAAGGAAGTCGCAGAAACTTCTACTCTACATAGAAATTTCCTTTTACAACAGCCTTTTGTAATGAAATTACCATTAACTCATCCATTTGGGGCCTTTGGTAGCACAATTTCATCATTTTCACTGCAACCAGCCACTGAATTCGCTGGGTATGTGTTTCAAACAGGTTTCAATAATCCCCCATGGGGGATTATTTTTGGGGGGGGGGATTATTTGGAAACTTGTCGAGGGGGTGGGGGTTTATTTTTTTTGGGGGGGGTTAATTTTGGGGGGGGGGTTTAATAGAGGTAATACGGGTATATCGGTTTTTCATTCAACAATGAATGAAGAAAGCACATTCGAATTCAAAGGGGTCTGACTGAATTCAACCGAAGATGTGCGCTGCCTTGCAGTTTTCTGGGCACTCAATGTTTTTTTTTCATGCTTTCTAGCCATGAATGTAAAATCTTCATTTGTTGTTTGTGGTTATTGCAGACGACGAGCTACGTAACAAGCAAACGCTCGGCTCAACGAAATCGTCTGAAATGCAATGCAGTTTTGGTTTTCAACTTTTTTTTTAAAATTGTACGTGTGGAATAAATTCTTCGGTTATGAGTTGTGCCTGTGAGCTTCGTTTTATCATTGAAACGAGCTTTTTTCAAACGGTAAGGATCCACCACAAAGCTGCGGTCGTCGTTGTGTCCACAAAAACGTTTTATTTTCAACACTAATGTGCATCAGACGCTTGATATGACCAATCATCGCACCAAGTTCAATTTAGCCAATCAGCTGTCTCTGCAATTCAATGCCAATTTGCGTTCCAATCAAACAAGCGGGGCCTTGCCTGCCTGTGTGTTGTTCTTGAAAGGGGCGGAGTTACGCGCGTGCGTGTGCGCGCGCGTTATTGGATCATGAGCAATGAGCAATAACCCGATGTGCGCGTGCTTTTAATAAAGAAGCTTTTCGCTAATTTTCATGAGTTTTTGTCAGTTTAAGAGCCAAAACAGCCTTATTTAGTTCTGAAAATGCAATATTCGAACTCAGCGCGTCAGCGCGGTTCGAATGCACCTATTTTTGTCGACCATCGAATTTTCCTCCGGCATTTTGATTTTTTTTAAATTAAGCAGGTGTAACCGTGTAGGGCTTTCGTCTACCGTTCTGTCATCTGTGGGTGTGGGTGGAAAGTTCGAATCCCGCTGCGGACAAGACACACAACAACGGAGAAACGAAAGTGGGTCTACTCCCTCCAGAGCCGAGGGTAAATTGGGCTCGGCTCGGGGTAGTATTGCCCGTTTCCGCCGGAGTTTGGTATCTTGTGGTTTCCGGAACCGGTGCGCAAATAAACAAATTATTTATTATATTACGCTCCAGTTAACTCACGCTCTACAATTGGTTGTTCTCGGACATTGCTAAAACGGACCTGAACCTAAAAACCAAACCTAAGCCTAATCTTAAGCAAAACCTGTTCCTAACCTAATCCTAACCTAAGCCAAGCCTTTTTAAGAAAGCAAGAATGAAAATAACTGCGTTTTGAACGAGTTTATGTTGAGGGCGGAGCGTGTGCACGCGCGCCAGTGGATCATGAGCAATGAGCAATGCGGATGCGGGGCAGGTAGGGTTAGGGGAAAAAAAATCCGGATTTTTTTTTTAATTAAAAAAAAATTAAAAAAAAAATTTTTTTTTACAAGTTAGGTTTGTTCGAAGCGTCTCGTCGAGCTGAGTTCATCTAGACTATTTTCAGAACGATCCGGAAAACTATAAGAGCGAAAATCGTGTTTTATTGAAATTATGTCCATTTCATAGAGGGAAAGTTGCATTTTCAACAGTAAAACAGGACAATTTTCGACGTGTACTTGAATATTGAACCGTTCTTAGTTGTTCCTCTTTAGAAAATTACCAAAATTTGACTGTGTTCAAAAATTCCTGTTTGCTGTAGCTAAGTCGGCAACCCCTGTCGACCCGGTCGCCCCCCCCCCCAAGACACTTACTTTCAGGTTCAACCAGCTATGCTATCTGCCACATGGCGAGAGCCCACTCTTCAAATCATCGTATCGAAAACACGTACCATGATTTCGCGATCACGTTGCGGGCAACTGACAGACGCAAGTTTAACACGTTAGTTTAGCTCAGCACGCAAGTTTTAACATGTGGCCATGTTATCGGGTATCTGAAAAACGGTCGTGTGATGTGGTATTAACCAACATCTCCGCTCCAATTGTTTAACAATATATCGCACAACTCCATTGTAGACCTATAATAACATACGCCAATCAACAAAATATCATGTTCATCTCATGGCCTACCACCGACTGAAAAAACATGTTCTAAGTTGCAAGAAAACGATTTCTGAAACGATATTTCAATTCAGTTAAGTCATTTCAACGCTAAAAATTGACTCTAGAAGTCATCCAAATCGAAAAACATGGAGTACGTCGGTCAAAATGACCAAATAATGACATGTACCTAAGCACACAAAGAAGTTGGGAAGAAAATTTGGTTTGAACTTTCAAAAAATTATGCCATAAATCGAATTTTCAGAGCAAAGTAGAAGAAAAATTTTTCAAATTTTTTTTTAAGTTTGAAAAAAAAAATCCAAATAAAAAAAAACGAAAAAAAATAAAAAAATTTTTTTTTTCAAAGCTCTTAACCCTAGGGGCAGGTGCATATCATAATGAAGCTTTGCGAAAAAGGTCGGGATTTTCACTTTTTTTGAACCCTGGGCTAGGGCCTAGGCCCTAGGGGTGCCTCAAATTATAAAATTAAAATTAGTTTAACAAAAATTTCAGTTTCATTCAAGAATAACCATATTTGAATTGCATGAAAAAAAGACGACTGATACCAATCGATCACTGATGTTTTCGCGATCTGCACGTGCCGAGACTCGAAATAAAGCAAAAGATGAGCTGAAACGAGTCATCAACTCGATTGATCGTGTCAGAAAATGGTCAGCTGTTGTTGTGCTGCGCACAAAATACTATTTTACATTGTACAACGAACGAAACGCTCGTTCTTGTGCCTGTGCAGTGGTTAATTGTTCAGCACTTGCCACTGAATTCAAAACTGATGAAAATTCCCAAAACTTGGATGCACCTGCACGACAACGTTTTTGAGACAAACTTTACTTTTAAAACTAATCTAAATCTGCGCCAGAAGCCATCATTAAAGAACATGACAACAATTTTGAAATGAGTTTGAAAAATCGGACAAATCAACGTTTGTTTACGGGTTTAAAGCTTGTCAGAAGCCTCCCAGATCCCAAAGAATGCTGCATTTTTTTCAGCAAAAGGTCAGAGACAAAGACGAATGGTGATATTCTCCTTTGTTTTTTGTCCGTTTTGAATGTCTGTCAAAAACAGGAATTGTTTCACATGACTGAAAAAGTGTGATAATTTAACTGCAGAGCAGTGTCGTTTCCGCGCAGTTCGGTTTTCAAACCCTGATGGTCACTTTGTCTTTGAGAAATGCAGTTCTATCTGAAAGACGGTAAAAAAAAACTGCCACGGGACATTTTCATCAAATTGAATAGGGCGTACAGATTTGCAAAAGAATAGGCCGGACATTAACAGTGAGGGAACGTCAAAAGAAATGTTTTGAACCGTGAACGTCAACGCATGGCTGTACTTCATACACTTGCCAGTTCATGCATCCAGGCAATCAGTATGTGCATGCAGATTCAAGTACAACATTTTTTTAACCTGTCCCTTTTTGGCAAAATACAGGATGGTGAGCCGTCCATTCCCTCTCATAGCAACGACAAGAAACCAGAACAAGAAACGACCAGTTTTTTCAGGGAAAAACGTTGGGTGGTTCTAAAGGATACGTCGCTGCGCATTTACAAATGGGTGCCCGCATCTTCTCGAATGGGCGTCGCAGTGAGCAAACACGTTTCTTGTTGTTGTTTTTGTTCACGTTGTCTGGTTTGGTTTTATGTTTTGATTTGTTTGTGTATCTTGTCCCAATTCAGGGTTTTCCGCAAGTAGCGTCGATTCTTGTGTCATGTGTTCATTTTTGCCGCGTCCTAATCGTTTTCCATTGCTGCATGTTCGCACACCGATCTCCGATCGTCCGAAGTCGATGGTGCTGCCGACACTGACGGCTGCGGCCGGTGCAACATCCGAACAAGCCCCACCTGACGCCGGCGCCGAATCGGCCGAAAATTCACAGGTGTAGAATTTGATTTGCAAGAAACAGTGATTTCGAGCACCGTGTTAGAAGTCATGCCCGTGCGACGGCGTGCTGGGGCATGGCTTGGCTAGCAGCTGACGCAACATGGTGCGCAATGTCGCAGCGTGTCGCATCCATCCATCCATTTTATTTCGCGACCAGCAGGGAACTCGCAAGCGCATGCTCACTATCACACCGTCGCAATGCACAACGATGTTTAGGATGCGCTTGGCACTGACGAGCAGACGCACGACGCTGAGCACGATGAGGAAGTCGTGCAACCGCCGCGCACTGATTTCGCACACCTGAACGAGGACTCGAACGCTGGTGTGGCTAACAGTGCACTTGTCAACAGCTGCGCCTGAATTTTAACAGAACAAATGGCGTTTTGCTCAGGTTTCTCAATGAATTTCGACAGCGACTCGAACCAGGGTTTCAGTCGTGACGCGTACTCGAACGTGGATGGCGGCAGCACCACCGACTTCAGTCTGCTTGGGGGCGGCGCGGACGACTCCAATCTGCAGGCGCCCAATGCTGCCGGCGCACACGGTGCGTTGCCACTCGCCTTTGCACCGGCGCCTCCAGCAATATTCTTGTCGGCCATTTTTGCTACGTTTTTTCAGGCGACTCGATGTCGTCCAGCGGAGAGCCAGAAACGAAGAGGTCGAAACTAAGTTCATGAGGCTCGTGGTGGTCTGGTCAGGTGATTGCAATTGGTCTCCGATTCTGCTGGCAGTTTTGTTTGCAACTGTTCTCTATTTCGCCAATTAATGCCATTTGTTGAGTTGCTGGAAGTTCGTTCTTAACTGATGCATAATTGTCTATTTCGTAGTTCTCATTTAAAAAAATGAAGTAAAAAAGCGTCAAGTTGTAACGCTCATTCATAACTTCACCATAACTGTATTGTTGTTTTGGAAATGTGTGTTGCATTTTCGTTTTATGCTTTACCATGGTTTTGCCATGTCAAGATAAATTGTGACAACAACTGTTGGGCATGAGTCTTCTGCTAAATATGAATGTCGTCTGCATCGGTGCCTCTACATCGCACTGAATCATACTTGAATTTCAGTGGTTCACTTGAAATGGGTAGTTGATTACTTCATTTTGATGATTTGGTTGTGTTTCAGACAGGCCAGGCAGGTCACACGCTCACAAAGTGCCTTTCCCCCTCTGCAGATTCCAGTGCATTTCATTTGATTTCATTCCCCCTCGGATGCATTCAAAAATACACAATGAGTTGGCAGCAGCTTGTTTGGCGAGCTTAGCACCTTTTCAGATCACCGTCTCAGCAGGTAATGTTTATCATGGCTTTCTGGCTCATGCAGTTTTCAACTCTTGTTTTTTTCCTCGAAATTCTAGGCAGCTACGGACCGTTTTTCGACGCGTGTGTGCGGACATACAGAAAATCGTGTTCAGTCTATTTCAGAACGAGCGTGTTAGCATCCCGCGAGACTTGTTAGCGTGCACTTGTGTGCGTGCGTGGCTTTTCGGCTGGCAGCGGCTGTGGAGCGTTGCTGTTTTGCATGCGCGCAGCGATGTCTTCCGCGTCCGGCAGCACATCGGCGTGAGTGTGTGTGCGTGGCATGCATTCGTGTCTTTGTGCGTGCTGTTTTCGCTCAGTTGATTTTATTTACTTTATTCCACTGTATCACTTTGAGTTGCCTGGCTGCACGTTTGTGCTGGAGAGAATGCGAATGTGGTAAGATCGGATGGTTCATTTTGCAAAAGATCGCATGCGTACTAGCGTACAATTTTGCACACACTTGTTCATGTTGAAGTTTGAACACTGCTTGATTCGGTGATTTTTGAATGTTTTCACTAGGGATGGATCCGGCAAATTTGCCGGAATCCGGGCCGGATCCGGCAAAAGCCCATTCCGGCCGGGCCGGATCCGGCAAAAATTGGCCTTTTTATGTCTAAAAACCATCTACGCACATTTCGTCGCTTCTTCATCACATTTTCAGCATAAAACAGCACAGACACAGAAACAAAGTCAGCAAGACACAGCACGTGAACCAACCAAAAATTACAACAACAACAATTGACAAAATTCACATCGCATAGGGACAATCAAGTGCTGGCAACACTC
This sequence comes from Theristus sp. LFF4_11, assembly GCA_030248135.1. Lineage (NCBI taxonomy): Eukaryota > Metazoa > Nematoda > Chromadorea > Monhysterida > Xyalidae > Theristus > Theristus sp. LFF4_11. The sequence continues at coordinate 45,407 of JASANC010003779.1, forward strand.
CATTCAGAAACATGGCCTTTTCGGCGTTCTGAGTTGACAGACGAGATCGGCTGTACACAAACACCTGCCTGGCTTCAGAGAACATTCGTTCGCTTGCCACGCTTGTTGGTAGCGGTGCCAGGTATCTGCGCGCGATTGTCGATAGTTTGGGGTATTTAGACGAGTTCAGCCGCCAAAAGTCTAGCATTAGATCACTTTTGTCCGGTTCGTCGATAAAATCATCCGACTCGTACATATTCATTTCGCCGCGCAGTTCGTCTTCAAGACTGGATTCGCCTGACGGGTTGCGCGGTCGCGCAGCGTGAAACTCGATGCCTCCGTAGAGGCCAGTCGATTTCTTTTTTGGTTCGGGCTCGCGTTCACGTCATCGTCGTTGTTCGCGATCTCGGATGTATCGTCGCAGTTTGTGGGCTTCTCCAGTCGTTTCAAGATTTTCTTTGCAATGTGAAGTAGTTCACAACGAATCGCGCCTTCATTTTCGAAGACGACTGCAGTATTCTTGAATCGCGGATCAACGTACGTGGCCATGATGTTGGATTCGTTGTGGAAAAGCGCACGGAAGCGTGTGTCGATGCTGGTCAGCAGCGTTTTTCGTCGTACCAATGCCACTCGCATCGACTTGTTCGATGCGCTGCTTCAGTGCGCAAACGGCGGGCAACACCATTGAAATGGATTCGTCGTCTCGTGGATTTGTCGTTGGGGGGGGGGGAGTTATCGGGTTTTAGGGGATCACGGCACCTCCGCACACCCACGTTACCACACGTCGTTAAAATCGCTGGTGTTCTGGGGCTCACATAAAAGCAACTGTTTGACAGCTAACTTAATATGACCAACGAAGATGGCTGATTTCAAAAAAAACCTGCTATTGTTCATCAACAACGTTGGCCAAAAGCTGGCAGCCACGTTTTTTAAAGTGGACGATGCTGCACATAAGTTTACCATCAAGACAAAAGCAGTGAACCATTTACCATTGAACAGAACACTAAACTAAAGAAACGCTCACTGATCACATGTCAAGTGCACAACAACAAAACCAACAAAGCACCGAAACAAATTTGTCAAACCATTGAACAGCTCTGAAACGGAGGAATCAACTGGTTAATTCGCGGGTCTCGGCCATTCCGGCCGGATCCGGCCGGATCCGGCAAAATTGCGCCGGAATCCGGACCGGATCCGGATCCAATTTTAGGCGCCGGAATCCGGAAACCGGAATCCGGACCGGAACCGGCTCCATCCCTAGTTTTCACAGAAAAACTTGCAATCATTCATGACAGAATTTTAAAAAGTTCTGATTGCAATGTCACAGTCTAGGTTTCATTCATGATTGGTAGATGGATGAAATCCCGCGCACACCAGTCAAATGAAAAACGAAAAAAATCTTTGTGGTAAATTAGGTTTTATTTCTGATAAAAACTAAAAAAACGAACAGCTTTTGCTGAATAAATGCTGATTTTTAGTAATTCTAATTCTATTCTGTTCTGCGTGTAATATAAAAGGCTTTAAATCCATTGAATTGAACTGGGCCAACTGTGTAATAAAAGGCTGTTTAGGCCTACTTCACTTTGCACTCATAACAAACCAAAAATGATCATGAGTTTCAGCAAAAAGGTGTGGTAAAAACCTTCTTCTGGAAAAACGGTTTTTTATTTCCGGTTTTTTAATCCCATCATTGCAGCTGACATATCGCGAGTAGCAGTGTTGTATCAGCTAATCGGATATAACGATTTTTTGAACGCGCAATTTGAAGAACTAAAACACATCAAATGTTGCGCTTGATCAGTATCACGTGTTTTGAACATTGTATGAAGACGTCAAGAGTGCATGGTGTCGCTGTGTGCGTGTTCTGTGCAGCTGAGCAGTGCAGTGTGCGTGCGTGTGTTGTAGCGTGCAATAATACCACCTGCCTGTGTGCGTGCGTGCGTGCGTGCGAATCCCGCTGCTTGCGTTCACTCTGATTTCTATCGCTGGTAAAATTAGTTTGTATTGTATAATTTTATTGCTGGGTTTTCTGCTCTGCTCAGTTCTGTCAATTATTTGACTGAGCAAGCGTTGGAATTGCAAGAAGTGCACACTGGTTTTCAATAATCTTGGAATCAGTCCTTTGGTTTTTCATTGATGAGATGATTGTACTTGCTTGTTTGTGAGGTCAATTCCAAAATAGTGATAAGTAGATAAGAAGTAACTTTTTATTTCTTTCCTATCATTATCATTTTTGTTATCTGACTAGAAATAATAAAGACATGTGCGAAAATGTACTTAGCACCAGTGTGTTGTTTATTTTGTCGTTTTTGTTTGTTCACATGTTTATCGATAGGATGGCAAGTAAACCGCGTGCTTTTTACGCTTTCTGACACTGAATTTTTGCTTTGATGTGTGTAATGAGTCTGCTTTTAATGTGGTCAGTGGTGGGTGCTGAAGAAAAATTCGAAAATTTTCGTCAATTATTTCGTAAATAACGTTTCGAGCTTGTTTTGCTTTTTTCCTAAATTGCTGCTTTTCGGTAATTACGAATTGCGTCAGCATTGTTTCCACATTTCATTGCTTAATGTGAAGGATGGGACGTGGGAGGGAAGTAAACATTTGGTCATTTTTTGCCAATGGTCCAGCTTCTGTTTTGAATTTTCTGTACTTTGTTGTATTTTGTTGGAGTGTTATTTATACAGTTTGGTCATGCCATCCAAACAGCACACACGTTTCTTTTCCAGCATGACAGTTGCAATGGGTTCGCAACAACCGACCGTCTCAACGCAACAACACGAGCGTTATGTGTCGCCACAGGTGAACAAAGCGCTCAAAGGCATCATTGCAGGTATGTGTCATCAGCACAGTCGAACTGGAAAACCGTAGGCTCAGCAGATTAGCTTCTTTTTTTTAACTCTGTTTGCTGATTGGTAAAACCTGCTCGATGCAACCAATCAGCATGCTAGATTTAACAGTTGGAGTGCAAAAAGCATATTTACAGTTCGATTCAGTTGTACTTGTACCCAAACATCAACTGATTCCTTTCATGATTCCAACTCCATGCTGTAGAAACTGTCGGCACCACGGACAGACTGTGTTGTGTTTGCAGGCGGCATCACGGGTGGCATCGAGATCTGCATCACATTTCCGACCGAGTACGTGAAAACACAGCTGCAACTGGACGAACGCTCAGCACACCCGAAGTACAATGGGCCAATCGACTGCGTCCGCAAAACAGTGCACACACGCGGCGTCAGGGGACTCTACAGGGGACTCTCGGTGCTGCTCTATGGCTCCATCCCGAAATCCGCCTGTCGGTCGGTCTGCAACGGATGTTTTTTTATATTTATGACTACTGGAAATTAACTGGAATTGAACACACACACTAAAGTGATTACAATCGAATAAGATGATGGGCTTCTGAAATTGGCTCACTGATTTGTCCAACTTCGTCAATCGCGTTTCAGAATCAAATGCTGGAGAAGAGCGTATTAGCGCAAATTGCGTTTGTTTTTCAGTGTTCAGCGTGTGTTTATTTTCTTTTTCCAGATTTGGTGCCTTTGAGTTCCTGAAGCACCACGCGGTCGACGAGCAGGGCAAACTGGCGCCTCACATGCGTTTGCTGTGCGGCCTTGGCGCCGGCGTGACGGAGGCGCTGTTCGCGGTGACGCCGATGGAGACGGTCAAGGTGAAATTCATACACGACCAAGCGTCGGAAAAGCCAAAGTTCCGAGGCTTCTTTCACGGCGTTCGAGCGATCATTGCAACCGAAGGTGCTTGTTTATTTGCGCTATTTGGTTTTCGTTTGTTGGTATGCAAGACGCTCGTCTTTGGCCAGTCATAAGCCTGTTGTGAACTTACTGTGCTGTAGAAAACGTATGACGTTTGTTGAATGGAGCTGCTTTGCTTTTTGCAGGTCTCCACGGGGTGTACCAGGGACTGACAGCGACCATCGCGAAGCAGGGCTCCAATCAGATGATCCGCTTTGGTGTCATGGAAACACTCAAGGACTGGTATCGCGGCGGCGATCCGAATGTCAAGGTTGCCTGTTAGCACTTGTTGTGTTTTGCTGCTTCTCAGGCAGCTCGCATCGCATCAGATCTTCGATCACTGCGTTTTCAGTTGTTTTGTTTTTTTCTTACAGAACGTGAGTTTGAATTGAAGGCCGAGTTTTCATGCAGATGGGTAAATGTTTTGATGTCGTGATTGTGAGCGCATGCGTTTGCGTCTATTATGGTTTTGTATTAATTGCCTCTGTTGATTTGGAGATCAGCGCACTGCGAATCGTGAGGCAATCAATTTCAATTGTACTCTCAGTTGGAAGGCGTCAAGGGCAAGCTGATCACGGGCCTGTTCGGCGCAGTGGCCGGCACGTGCAGCGTCTATGGCAACACTCCGATTGATGTGGTGAAAACACGCATGCAAGGCCTCGAGTCACACAAGTACAAGAACACCATCGACTGTGCCATGCAGATCTGGAGAAAAGAGGGATTCTTTGCGTTAGTGTTTTGTTAACTTTGCAGCTTCCCCAACGGTTCCAGAAACCCGAAGGTGCCAAACTCCGGAGGTTTGCTGTGAGTGAAAAATGAATGGACGCTGAGCTGAGTATCCCGTGGATGGTGATGGTCTTGCCACGAGAAGCAGACAAGTGTTCTTGAAATAGACAAACGATATTGAAGTCCTCGTTTAGTTGTTTATCGAGAGACCCAGCATCCATAAATACGGAATTTGCCACTTAGTGGGCTACACTTCAAGTAGCGAGAGAGTGGCCATTTAGTGGACTAGAGAACAACGGACATTACAGGGAAAGGGGTCACATGATATAGGAGATACACGAAATAATTTTGCAGTAGTTGCCCATCGTCAACTCTAGTGCGCTAAAAACTGGCTTTGAAAATGTTTAAAATGAGCGTTTTTCATATTTTCAGTTTTTACAAAGGCGCGCTGCCCCGGCTGAGTCGTGTCTCGCTGGATGTCGCCATCACGTTCATGATCTATGATTCATTCCTGGAGATGTTCAACAAAGTATGGAAAGACTAATCAAAGCATTCAACATCGTCCCTGCAAGCCGCATTTTGTGCAATAACTTTTAATTCTTGTCTGTAGTTCGCACGTTTCTTTAGGTTTTTCTTCATTTTTTATTTGTCTTGATCATTCAAGATGTTACGCTGTAGCAATATCAGATGTTGATACGTTTATTTAAAAAAATCTATTATTGTCTTTTTCAGTTCTGCGACTCAATGTGTTTGTTTGCAGACGTCAAATGGAACTTGGCATCATGCTTGGTGCGGTAATTAATTTTGCAGTGATTCAACCGTATCTCAAGGACACGGGTTACTTCACCAATTTTGAATTCCCGCGTCAAGCATGAAACTGCTTACATGTCCATGCCCGCATTGAGTCGCAGAACCATAATAATATTTTACAGATAATATTTTACAATATTTTTGATTGATAAGTTCACTTCTCGTGTTGACTGTGATTTCATCGAAATACCTTTACGTTCACTTTGTGAAAACCGTTTCAGTACGACAATTTTCGTCCCAGTTGACGAACATATTTGAATGTTGGTGGTTGATTTTAAAAATGGCATTCGCATTGGTACTTTTTGTTTTGGAGATTATAGTTTCCGTTGTAACATTGTAAAAATGAAGCTATCTGACCTTTGTTCCGTTTGCGTTTTATGCTGCCACCTCGGTGCTGGGTGTGTAAATATACAAATGGAAATGTGTAAATGTGAAGTATTGTTTATGCTTGGTAGATTTTTATTTTTATTTGTGATTACTTAAGAATATAGTTGTACTTGTGAAAATGTACATTTAGTTTTCGTTGTCGCCACACTCACTAACGAAAACGGTGTGATACAGTAATTAACGTTTGTGTTATGTGTTTCGCTTGATCTTCACGAATCGCTTCCTGTTTCGATTTTTTGCCTAATTCGAGTATTGTGGATTTTTAGAAGTTGCATACATTCCGTTTGTTTTTTACATTTGAGAAAATGATATTTTCAACAGTTGCAATCAGAAACAGCCAAAAACAGTTTAATTTCATATTTCACACAATACCGTTTTTTTGTTTTTTAGTTGTTCTCTTTTTGAAATCAGTTTCGCGTTTCATTTACGTTCCACAGTAAACTATTACGGTCACCAGGTTGGATTATTTTTGTTTTAATCGCGTTGTGCAACGGTTCCACAAAGGTATACTTTTCCAAAAAAATTGCCAGTGTGCGTAAAGTGTCGTTGAGTCACTGCAAAAAGTCGCTCGCAAGTTTGGATTTTATATCAATTAAGCAGACTCGTGCGAACCCGTGGGGTACCTTGGTAGCGAGCCCTTGAGCTGCGGGCTGATCATGGACTTGGGGGCGAGGTACCCAATGGGTTCGCCCAGGTCTGCAACGAACGGATCCAGAATTATGGTTATACTTAAGATACCGGACTATGGTGGTTGATTTTGCCAAAAACGCACTTCAAAGACGCAAAATGCGACAGAGTGGTAATGAGACTGAGCATGGTTGCATAGCTAATCATGGTTGTCAATCAGTCATACTGCTTCATGTTTCAACAGTGTCCTTCATAACGATGGATGCGTTGGAGTTGGCAGCGACCAGTGAGAGTGTCAGCCAGTTCCCAGTGCCGCCAGTTTACCACCGTTTGTACACACACGAGGCGCTCGCGAGTGGCCAGGCGCCCCCGCCACCGGCACCCATCCACGGCCACTACGCCGTCTTTGGCGAACTGCTCAACACTGACGACAACATCATACAGGTGACTCACATCAGAACAACTCTTGAAATCCACGTTGTTCTTTATAGTCAAAGAGCACAAAATCAACTTAATTAAGGTTTCTTGCCGACTGTGAGAGTTTCAACATTTGAACCATTTAATGGCTTGGCGCAGTGAATTAGTTTTTTTTGACATTACAAAGTCAAAATTTTTGTTGTGTCTTTATTTTAACATTAGTGACCTGCAAATGTTTGATGAGTTAGTGACCTGCAAATGTTTGATGAGTGTCGTCTTTCCAACCACGAAAAGTTGCCTGCATGCATACAGGCAGCTCCGAATTTCTACCTGCACCATGTCCTATGCAGGTGAAACCCCGTGATCGTTAGCTGAGCAGCTTGTTTGCTTTGTTGCAGTCCCTGGAGGCCCAAGGCATCCGTCAGTTGTACTCGTCCACGGCTGACCCGCGCGCCGAGCTGAAGCGTCTGACGCGCAGCCTGGTGGCCGCGTTTCTCGACTTGCTCGAGATTCTCATCCGCTGTCCGGAGTCAGCCGACCGACAACAGAAACTGGAGGACATTCGATTGTTGTTCATCAACACGCACCATTTGATCAACGAGTACAGACCGCAGCAGGCACGCGAATGCACGGTGCTCATGCTGCACGCTCAGCAGCAGCAGCGACGTGCGGCCGTCGATCGCATGCAACAGCAGCTCGCGCAGGTCGCCCGGGCCGCTGCCGCTTTTGTTGGGTTTTTCGACTCAACAGCGGTTTTTAATGTTTTTTTTGTTTTAGCTAAGCGGTGTAGTGGAAATGTAGAACATATGCGATTTGTGCATTCTGCAATTTGAATCTGGCATGCTGATTGGATGCATCGCCATCGCCGGTTATTTCAGTTGGTGAGCTCAATTCAAAAGCAGCCAATCAGCTGATTGTTTATGATTAACAGTTCGACTGTAATTGAAATCAGAAAGAGAATCGCTGCTTGCGAGAACTTCGAATGTCTTGAATGAACGTTGAAACTGATCAGCACAGGTATTCGAGCGACTGAAGACGTGCGTTGAAGAAATTCCGGTTGACTCACTGGAGCTTGCCAGCGACCTCCAGCATGACATTGCCGATGTGTTGCAGCAGTGTGACACGGCAAGCGAACGCACGCAGGCCACGACAAACGAAACAAGTGCCGCTGACTTGGACGCCGCCATGTGCGTGCTGGTCGATCAGCACTTAAGCACGCAACAACACTCATGATGGCAACATTGTGATGATGTATTGGTTTCCTCAACGTCAACTTGCTATGCTGATTTATTTCTTGGAATACTCTTTGATAAACGAGCATGAACACCGCTGGCATTTTGGCTTGTCTTCTCTGTTCATGTGCGTCATTCGTTCAAAGCAGCAAAACAGTTGTTCGTTATTTCTAAAATCAATTGCCGTTTCTAGCTCAAAATGCTGCGAAACATGCCAAGTTCTCTGAGTCGCCCAGATCGGTGTGTCAAACGTCACACCCAACACACCCCACAGCCAGTGAGTTTGCGCGATGCCGAAACGCTACGTGTGTGCCGAGTGTCAGCGTTCGTTCATGGACGCAGCGCAGCTGCACGTGCACGTCGAGGCGTGTGTCACCGAGGCCATCGAGGACGAGGTGCACCTGGCCGCTCTGTCGCGCAATCAGCGTGATCAAGAGCAACTCAGGTGTGTTCGTTTGGGAACGCACATCGCCGCTGCTGTTCGCGGTTGTCCAAGTGCCATTGTGGAACGTTGATTGGCAATGTCATTGGATATTGAGCGGCCAATGCTGCTAACACAATACCTTGACGGACGGAACGTTTTGCAGTGATTCTGCGGCGGTGCTGTCTGACGATGATCATTACAGCGGCAGCTTTGAGCCCGTACGACAGCCGTATGAATACAGGTCTGGTTCATTGGTGTTATGACTGTGCTTATGCTCAACGCGTTGTTTTGTTTCGTTGGCAGCACTGAGCAGCATGACGCAGCAACACGCACGATCGAAGGCGCACACGGCTTGACGCTGCTCGTGTCCGTCGAAAAGCCAGTCGATGGAGGTGCTGACAACGCCGACAACCGATCGCATCTGCAGCGCAGTCAGTCATCCTTTGGGGTCTTGGGCTATTAGACCGGCTACAGAGGCAGGCTGCCCGAACTGTTTGAACCATCTTGGTGCAGCTAATCGGTGCATCAGTTTAACGCTGAGTTCAAAATTGCAGACAATCTTGAGTTGCCGCATCCAGCATGAAATTATTTTTTCTATGTCTGCAATCGTCTTCACTGGCAGAACCACAAGAAAACACAGTCAACAACGTACGCAAACGCAATTGACTGTTGCAGGACAGCACGCAGACGAGTCAATGAAGCCAAAGATGTCGTGCCCCATGTGTGGCGTGGTCGTGTACAGGCACAACTTTGCGGCACACTACCGCATTCACTCCGGCGATATGCCGTTTCCGTGTCCGTACTGCCCGAAACGTTTTCGAAGCTCCTCTTCACTCAAAGTCAGTGTCACCTTCTGTTACTTGCGCTTGTCGTCTTCGCCAAATCTTACGACGACGTCATTTGCGATAGGTGCACACGCGCTTGCACACGGGCGAAAAGCCGTACAGCTGTCAGCGGTGTTGGTACGCCGCGGCAACGAAACGCGGCCTTGACCGTCACATGCTGACACATCTGAACGACGACACAACAGCGGTGCAGTTGAGACAGTCGGCTGGTCAGTATGCAGTCAACGAGCACGCGGACAGGCACGACGACACAGTGGACGAACTCGACGCAGTGGACATGCACGCTACTCATGAAACAACACGCTGAGCCTGTGCCAACCACGATTCACACATTGATGCTGGCTGATTTTCAAATTGTGTTCTTCAATAAAACTTGACAAGTAAAACAGAACCATATATTGCATTTTCAAGACACACAAAAACGTATTCTATTGAAAAAAGACAAACATGTCTTGAGTATTTCTGTGACCGTTCTCACGAAAACGTGAGTTTCTTGTCTGTGTGTCAGTGCGGTTTAAAAAGGCACACCAATAAAGATGCAGTTCGGCGACATAGGCCGTGTATCACAAAAGTAACCAAACAGTACAATACAGGATAGGGTGATCCAAAAAACTACACGGTAAGAATCGACTCTAATTCGCCAACGTTCGCTAAGCACAGCTAAGTATTTAAAAGTTTTGCGTTTTCACCATTTCGTTTCACATTCATTGAAGAATGGACCAATTCGAATGAAATTTTAACACAAAAATTGAAAAGTTATGGGTGATATGAAAATAACATTTTAGCAAAAACCATGTATCCGTTGGCGAGCTTCAGTCGATTCTTGTCGGGTAATTTTTTTATCCCCCTGTAGTATCAGCTGAAATCACAATCACTGCGATCGACACCACGAGCGACAGAGTGACTGTTGCATTTCGGTCACGTCTTTCATGTGATACACAGACTGAGCGTAGCTGTTGCGGATGTAGTCAACAACTTTCAATTCCTGTTGTTTGAGTAAGTCTACCAGATCCTGCAAAGTGAATCACATTTGCTTCAGTGCACAGCGCACACAGCAACCATGAACAAACGATTACTTTCGGGATATAGTGAAAGCAGCCGAAATAGAGATACGGCTCAAGTCACTGGTGCCCCCATCGGCAGAGCGTGGCTCAAAGAGCGCGCTTGGTCCTCGTTTAGCTTTCATTCACCGCTAAGGCCCGTTTAGCCGTCCGTATTTGCATCGGCACGTCACGTCATCGTTTCTGCGTCCGTGTCTCTCTGTACGTCCGGACGGCTAAATGGGCCTTTACAACAAAAACGGAGTTTGGTACTTGCTGGTTTCTGGAACCGGTGGAAGGGGCAGCTACCAATGAGAATCAAAAACGACGACGACGTTGCCACCTGGTCAAAGCAGTGCTCCTCAATGACGCGTCTCTTGGTGAGTCTGAGATCGGCCGTGTCCTCGAGCATCATCTGCACGTCATTGAGCAGTCGCTCAACGGTCGCTGGCGTCTGACACAACACCGACACGAGCTCGTCCATTTGCTGCGCCAGCTCCGGCGGCAGCGACACACTCTGCGTCATTGTCATTGGTTATTGTGTTTTTGTTCTGATTCTGGTTTTAGAATTGAGGCAATTCCCCTGAGTCGACTTTTTTCGAGTGACCTTAATTACCACGTTTTTAAGTCCATGAGATACGACAGCCGACAGGGTCATTCTTAAGCAAATTTGTATTGCCGCATCTAGCACGTAATCCTGTCTGCGTCTGCAAACGCATCGCGTCTCAGAAGCAGAAAAACATAAAGTAAAAGTGCAACACAGCTTTGACAAGTGCCAATGCAGCGTGACCAATCAGCAGCAACAGCCACCAACCGTGCGCGTGTCAGCGTCGGACGCAGCCGCCGACTGACTCGTGCGCGCATGCGCAGTGTGCTGCACGGCTGCGGTGTTCTGTTTTGAGCCTTTTCGATGTTTCTTGCTGCGGCTGCCCGTGCACTCGGATGACGGCGAGGCACGCGCCACTTCTGCAGAGTTTGGCAGTTTGAACAGACGCTGCAGCACGACGCAGAACACCAGCGAGATGCCGAATGTTTGCGTCAGATACGACAGGTGGCACAGTTGCAGGTGTGGGAACGAGACGCCCTTGGGTGCCGGTTGGCCATTGTTTCTGGTGTTGTTGTTGTTGTTGTTGTTGTTGTTGGTGGTGGTGGTGGTGGTGGTGGTCACACCTGCCGTCGTTTTCTTCTCCTTCTGCTTCGCATTAACCCCGCTGGTCAACTGATGTGCAGACACAATTCCTGCATCAAGAAAGCAACGTTTCGTTGAAGTAGTCATTTTCATAACCGATGTACACGGATGGAGATCACTGTGCCGACAGTCGTTGTTTTGTGCCGCCATTTTACACCTGATGTGGGTTGGGACAAGCGGAAATGCAGAGAACAACCATACAACTCAGTGAAAAGCAGTTTCATTGATGCTCAATCACTAACGCCTGATCAACGCTTGCAGGTCGTCGGCAGTTGGCAGCGCACTGAGCCTGTCAGGGCTGTGCTCCCTTGACTCGCCGACGGGCACACGCTTCGCACAGCCACCTGCAACTGGTGACGTTGACGGTGACGTGTCGGTCGTGGGGGGCACTGCTGGGCCTGCGTTCACAGTGGCACTTGTAACACAAACAGAACACACGTTTAGAATGATAAAGTGATGGTCTGAGGAAACTGCACTCTCTGGCATGTAGCACAGCCACCAGCACACACATGAGTCGCAACACTGTGATGTCATGTGTGACACATTATAGCAGGCGCGTGTGAGCGCACGTTTGCGTGTATGCTTCCGAGTGCAATACAAATAACCGAGTGCACAGTAATCAAACTGGAACTTCATAAATGCTTGTTGTAACAGAGACAACACAGAGCACAAAATAACACAAAATAACACAGAGCACCAGCACCAGCAGAGAGTGACAGGTCGGACACGGTGGACGCGAGCTCGTCCGAGAGCGACGAGCAGAACGAAGTGGACGAGGGCGTCGCTGAGGAGGCATGCCCGCTGTCGGCACCCGCCACCGCGGCGTCCGTGCTGCCGGCTGCTGCTGCCAGCTGCTGCTGCTGGTGACACACCAGGAAATACGCGCAGTCCATCAGGCAGTCGATCAGCTCAAAGTAGCCGCCGCACAGGTACACGTGCCACTGGTAGCACGGCACGTCCTGCATGCTCAGCTGCAACGCAAGTCAGCAGTCGCTTGCAAACAAACAGCCATTTCTTATTTCACGATCTACAGTCTAACTCAATAACAGATCCAACTAGCTGATTGGTTTGCTGAGAATTGCGGAGTTCGGCTTACGCAGAATGCATGCATCACGTGACCACCAACCAACCAACCAGCTTATTGGATACGTTATTGAGTTAGACTGAGATCATGAAATAAGTTGAAAACGTGTTGCTTCATTTATCTCCACCTTCCTCAACCACCAGCGCCACTCACGGATGGCGGCAGCGAGTACGATGCCATGCAGTGCCTGTGGTGTGCCTTGAGCTCGATGACGAGCGAGCGCAGTGTTTGGTGTCGTTCGTGCCATGAGCTGCACGGTGCCTCTGGCGACAACACCGACAACACTCGCAACACCAGCTGGTGGTAGCGCACGATGTCGATCTGCAGGTGAACGCTCACGTTTACGAGCAAATGCAAAGGTGCCTCTACGAACTGGTTGATCAAAGGAACCATGACGTTGCGACGACCAATGAAACAGCCGGCCAATGTTTCCCAAACTCAGCCGCTGGCACACCAACCAACCAACCAACCAACCAACCAACCAACCAACCAACCAACCAACCAACCAACCAACCAACCAACCAACCAACCAACCAACCAACCAACCAACCAACCAACCAACCAACCAACCAACCAACCAACCAACCAACCAACCAACCAACCAACCAACCAACCAACCAACCAACCAACCAACCAACCAACCAACCAACCAACCAACCAACCAACCAACCAACCAACCAACCAACCAACCAACCAACCAACCAACCAACCAACCAACCAACCAACCAACCAACCAACCAACCAACCAACCAACCAACCAACCAACCAACCAACCAACCAATTCCTGAAACGAGGCCGTCGCACGTTCTTTTCGTCTTGCCTCTGCATCGCCAGGCTCCCAGTCGGGAAGCACCGTAAAATCTCGATTGTCGCTTAGTCGTGACCACTCGATTGGCTCTGCAAAGTGAACAGTCAGACAGATGGCAGACAGTTTCAGTCGAACCACTGTTTCAACAAACAACACACAATTATTGCTGCCTGCGTTTTAACAACAAAGCACGTCATTTTGGTGCAACACGTTTCAATAAACCCACATTACCTGAACAGGCGAGCGCGTCTGACTCCAGCACTTGATTGACGCTGAAAAGGCAGAAGAAAGCAAATGCGACGACGCTGTTTGTGTTTACAGTTGCAGCAGGGCTGCCGATTACAACCTGCATTGACACTGTCACTAACGTGCGGCACATCGTGAGCAGAGTGAGCCATCTGCGGAGCACATTCGTTGCGACCACGTGCACCGACTGCAGACACTGCCAGTGAAACGTCACCATGTCGCCGATCTGCACGAACGCGCCGCGCTGGTACGCGCTCACGAGCGCCTCCACCAACTGTCACAAAAGTACAGCATGACACACTTGACTGCATGCAATCTGTGCACGCAAACTCCGCCTCCACAGCAATGCCTGCTCAGAATACACGCATCAGCATGCAGTGTGTGCAACCAGCCAATGAACCAGTTGTATACATTACCCAGATGGACTGCAAGTTGGCTGAACGGCACAAGCACAGTGTGTAAATCGGCCTCCGTATTACATGCTGGTACTTGCAGTTCTGTCGGAGTTTGCTACGTTTCGCGAATTTTTTTTTTTTTTTTTAAATATTTGAAGCACGCCCCCCACCGATTCCGGAAACCCGAAGGTACCAAACTCCGGTGGGATTGGGGAACGGACGGCTCACCATCCCGTGGAACCAATACCCTCGCCACGTGAGGGGGACAGCCTCTAAGCCCCGCTCTGTCCTGGGGGCACCAGTGATCTTAGCCCGATTTCGGTTTCGGTGGCCTGCGGTCGCTATATCCCCGCAGGGCAGCGAATCCGAAAGCTTTAGTAGAAAACGAGTGTAGTTATTAGAGTAGAGAGCTACACTGGCGGCAGTTTGTCATCCTCCGTGGGGGATCGAACCCGTCACCTTCTGAGTTGAAGGCGAACGTGCTAACCACCGGGCCACGGAGGCGACTAATTAAATTGTAAGAAATAAATTAGTGGTGTACCTCGCGTTTGCTCGAATCAAAGTACGCGTCTGTTTCATGGATGTTGACGAGTGTTGTGTGAAAGTTGCCAAACGGACAGTGAAACTGATTGAGCAGATAGCCGAGTGTGTCACACTGCATGTGCTTCAGTTGCAGTTGCTCGCACAGCGACACTGCACGCTCACTGACACCTGAAATGCAGACATTCGCGCAACGCTGAAGTAAACACATGCATTCACGCATGTGGACTGCTCTCATTGAACAATGTTCGATCTAGGTTAAGTTCAGCAGTAAAATTAGTTGGGCGAAAACACGTGTGTGTGTTGAAACATGGTTCTCATTTATCTAGGCTGAAAACATTTTGTTGCGGTGAACACAACAACGAATGGCAGACACACCAATGGTTGCATACGCCTTGACCAGTATGATGGCCAGCTGGTGGTTGTGTTTGCTGAGCGCGAGCGCACACTCCAGCAGCAGCACCAGCTCGTTCAGCACGCTCGTGTCGCCTGCAAACAACTGCCAACAAAACATGCATCGCGAAACAATGAAACACTCATGAAGTAGCAACAAAACATGCATCGCGAAACAATGAAACACTCATGAAGTATCAACAAAACATGCATCGCGAAACACAATGAAACACTCATGAAGTATCAACAAAACCGACTTTGTTCATTGAACATGTCCCACATGAGCTGTGCCGCATGCAGAGCGTACGCATCGGCTGGCAGGAAATCAGTAGAGTCTTTCGCGCTGTGCTCCACTTCTGTGAGTAAAAAAAAGACCGAATCAATTGCAATAATAATAATAATAATAAGGGTTGGCATGGAAAAAGCCGGTTTTTTACTAGTAATGTGTTGCAGATGAGTGTGATCATAAAAGCGACCTACTGGTGCGCAGCGCTTGGTTGTAGTGAGCGAGGCAGTGACGTGCCAGCCGCACACGGGCGTCCGGTGTGATGTCGCCGCCGAGACAACGCGCCAGCTGCAGGTAGCACGTGTGCCGGTGGATGCTGCGGTACTGCAAAACCGCACTGAACTCATTGTTCGCATCTTTCTTCGGGTTCGCACAATCAATGCACGCATAGATTGCAAAATCAGTTTCATGCTTGACGCGGCAATGGAAAATTTCTGAAGTGAACTCGTCCCACAAACTGAACACAGAGTCACTGTGAGCAACTGAAACACTGGCAACAAAAACGAAGTAAATCAGTGCTTACATCGTACGAGTCTAACAGCTTCGCGGACGTACTGTGGTCGTCGACACCAGATATAACGGCCAGAAACTGAAAAAAATTAACGACTGCGATGTTGATTCATTTTCAAGCCAGATCTCTTGTTTCTTTAAGAAACGTACCAAAGATGACAACACATTTTTAGGTAGGGGGTTCTTATCCTTGGGGTGGATGCCAAAATTTTTTGGGGGGTAGGGGGTACGTGAGACCCCGATCGCCTGCTAGGGGGTGCACCGGATGCTAACCGGCTGTCAGAGGGCCCCCTCACCCCACGAGGCGCAACGTCGTGTTAGGGGGTACCATTACACCCCCTCATCTTCGGCATCGCTTTGAGAAAACAACAACTTACTTCGGCTTGCTGTTGTTCACCAAGCAGATAGAGATACGGGCGAACATCTGTGAAGCAGCACGGTCGATCACCAAACAGCTGCACGTACTCGATCAACAGACGCACTGGCTCCCCTGCAAACGCACTCGCTTCGCGCACAGTTCTCTTGTCTTGCATTTTGCCGGTTTTTTTCTTTTTATCCTCTCCAATTTTTTAATAATGCCATTTTGTTATGTGTTTGCTTGTCGGTAACTCAACACACGCAAACTCAACCAAATGTTGTTATTACTAACGGAAAAAAGCTGAACTGACGAGCCCAAACCAAATGAACTACAAACCGAAAGTGACAGTCAAATCGACTTGTTAGCCCGACAGAAACTAATACTAGAATTCAGCGCAGACACGGGAATGTATGGTTGCCGGGAGTGGAGGTCTGTCTATGTGGAAGCACAACACACACTCACCTAGGCGGTACGTACCTAGGTCGGCACGAATCACAAAATCGTTCTCAAGCAGACCAGCGATCCACCGGAGACGCGCGAGGTGGGGCGCTCGCACCGGTGCAGTGTCTTTGTGCGTGGTGCTCTCGATCACGCTCAGCAGCACGCTGGTCAGCTCGCCAATGAGACTGCACAGCAAACACGGTTGCCGTGTGCAACGCAGCAATGCAGCAAACTTTCAGTGCACTCACTCTGATTTCTGATTTGGACCGTCGTGTAGACTTTGGAATGCAGACGAAAACAACAGTGAATACAGGCGCCAGTCGTCCGGCCTGAAATTTCAGACAAAAAAAAACAGGAATTTCTGTCAGACAAAACCGATTTTGCAGTGTGCATCGGAATGATCAAAAAGCAGTCTATTCAAAGGAAACGCCAACGTGCCCAACGAACGTGCGCTGAATCATGGAGCAGCAGCGCTCGATCACCTCCGTGTGCCTGTGCAGCTTTTGATAGCATTCCAGCAAACGGTACTCTTTGTCCCACATGGATTTGTCGAATTTCGCTGCAATTCACACTCAAGTTTCTCATTTATATCAACCAAACCAAAAACATACGTGCGCACACTGAGCACAAGCGAAGACACCAACCACTCAAGGGGCCTTCAAGCAGTGCAATTGCTTCATGATAGTCACCGTTCATTTCGAGCACCATCAGATATAATTGCACTTCTGTGAGAATGAAAACATTTGTAAGTTGACCATTTTTTTAGTACAGAACGATAAAAAATGAGGATGAATAATTACCAGCAGCCCGCTCGAGCTTATTTTCGTCTGCGAACTTTTTCACCATGCGTTTAGCCAACGGCAGATGCATCGTTTGAGCAAGTTGCTTATCACATCGAGCCTATCAAATAACAGCGCACACGTTTTTAAAATTCAAGATCTTTTTTTTTGCTTCAAATGCAGAACAGTTTGACGACAAAACTTGAACTGCACTGACTGACCTGCATCACACTGCTCATCACAGCCCAGAAATAATATGGATTCCGCGGGTACTCCTTGTACAGTTGCATGGCACTCTGCTGCTGCTTGCTGTAAATCAAGCAAACGCATTCAATGAAATGCAATGCAAATTTCTATTGCAAAAACTGAAAAGTGGCGCACCGAAAGTTCAGCATGCGAACATAGGACATGAAGAGATGTGTCAGCAACTCCTCCGACTTTGGCAGCAGCTTGCACGCGGCCTCATACATGCGCACAATGCGTTCCGCTGCAAAAGCAAAACCAACAACGAAACTTTCAGCGTCATCAGAGCTGGTTCGGTGCATTTGAACTGTCCGTGTTCAATAATTGAACCGAACAGTTTCACCAAACCACAAAACAGCATCAGCAGCACCAACGTCGCGCCAGTTCCTTGTAGCAGTGCGTCAGATACTGCAGTGTGATCTCATCAGCAACCTGCTGCTGTTCGATTTGCCCAATCAATTGCCACGCCTCATCGATTCGTTTGATTCGAACCAACGCCAACGCTTTCAGTGCCTGTGTTCAAGTTCAATCATTCAACGTTCAATATTTGCATCCCACGATCCCACGAACAACAATAATAACCTCAATAATTCTTTTGTTCCAATCTAACCTTAGCAGCGGGTATTTCGCCGTGTTTCTTGACCACCTTGTCTGCTTCTTGAACAGCCTTTTTGTTGTTGCCATTGTCCAACGCATCTGAAAACAAACACGCAATGTCGTTGTGATCGCATAGCAACCAAAAACGTGCTGAACACGTCACGTTCACTCACCAAAGATTAACCTGAGGCGACGTTCGACAATTTTGTTGTCTTTATCTTTTGTGGTCATCCTTTGTTGCTTGTAGTGTTAGTTAAATAATGACATTCAAAACTGTTAATAAACGCTTGCAATGAGCCGTAATCGAGGCCTAAAACCAATCGACCGCCCTGTCGAACAACTGTTGTTGTCAATGGAACAGTTATTGCAGTTCTGAAGAGTTCTGAAATTAGAAGGCAACAGATGACAGAAAATTTAACACAAGTGTGGAAAAATCACAAACCGACAACACTGACATTGAATTTAAAAAACGAACAAAAAAGGTTGACCAACACATGTCGAAGGAACAGATTTGAAAACTGTGCATAAAAACACGATTTACGCTCTTATAGTGCACCGGATGCCGGATCGTCCTGAAAATGGTCTAGTTTGCTGAACTCAGCTCGACGAGCGAAACGCCACAAACAAACCTAACTTGTAAAAAATTTCAATTGAAAAAATCCGGATTTTCTTTTTTTTCTTCCCTTAACCCTAGTAACCACATCTACTTCAAGACTTAAATCTTCAAGCAACCATGTTAAAAAGTTTAATGTTCATATTTTGCAACGCTAGAAACAGGTTTGTCTGCCAAGATAATTTGTTGTTTTTGAAAATCAAAAAGTCACAAAACGAATCTGAAAAACGCAATAAATGATATGGGGCTGTCAATGTCATGTACTGTGCACGACGAAACACACAGCTAATAAAAGATACTGCAAGTAAACCAAAGCGTTATTTCTCGGTGAACTCTAACAAGTTTCGGTACAAGAAGCCAAGAAGGAAGTTCACACGAGACACAACCAAATATTGTGCAGAATCTACCTAGCAAAGCCGGTAAAGTAGAAAACTTCTCTTTCGGCATCAAAGGTGCTGTGGATAAGCAGAAGCGCGCGCCACAAGCACAGTGTAAAATGTGTACGAATGTAACACTGTTGCAGTTGAATGCGCAGATGTTGAGTGTACATCTTGGACACGCACACATTGAAATGTAACTTGCATTCGAGTGATGCACTGCACACTGCGACTGTGCTGTCTGCGCTGCTCAAGTTGAAAGACTGCCGAAAATGTTTTAGGCTGCAGGGAAGTTGAGAGTCTGCCGTGTTGGGTGTTTGCACGATCTCACTGCAGCTAAAATCTCAGCTTGAAGACAATGAACTCTGGTTTTCACACACACACACACACACACACACACAGTAATGTTGCACAGTCACACACGAAGAAACAGGCACAGTCGTGGGCGCGTGTCAGCGTGTGTTTGTGACATGTGCAAAAACATTGCTGAGCCTTTAAAAAAACGTTTGTCATCAGTCAGATCAATACGACTTCAGTTGAGTAAAGGTGCATTGAATTTGCAAGTCATTGCTGGTAAACATTAAAAAAAATGCGTTCATAAAAAACTATTTGCGCCAGCAACAGTGGCACACATAGAGTTATGCCGTAGCAGTGATTTTTCGCAGTCATAATTTCAGCGCCAGCCATTTGATCTGCTGAAGCGGCATTCATGAAGCAGTATTTAGTGACGCGCAGCTAGCTGTGCGGTCACTAAATACTGATTCATGAATGCCCCTTAAGGTTGCACCGTTCAAAAAATGAGTGATTAAAAAGTTGTGAATCGTTCAAATAATGTTTCCAGTGCGCAGTTTTGAGGATATTCCACATGACATTTCAACTGCAACTGACAAATTCAAATCAATGACAAAGTGACAAGCAAAACTACATGCAGATGTTGTAAAAAACTACAATGAGCAAAATGGCTCGTTGTCGAGCCTGCTTCAAATTTTTCGTCTGACAGTTATTTCAGCAACGCTTTGAACCAGGTTTAATGTCGATTCCACAGAAAGTGACTTCATGGTTTTTTGGTTAGAATTTTGTGTCGACTTTGTTTTTTGGAGATTTTTTGACAATTTCTATTTTCAGGCCAAAGATCGACAAGCAAAGTCCAGATACCGAAAGAAGCTTCTGCAGTTGGTTTCGTGGGCTCATAAATGGCGCGTCAACTGTGAAGAAAATTGCTTGTCAACTCTTGGCTGTTGCCGATTTGTCGTCTCGAAGAAGCGCGGCGTTGTCCGTCAACAACAACATGAACCAGTGCGTTTTCTTTTTCAAGAAATCAAGAAACTACTATTTTTTTAATTTGGAACACAAAAAAAATCCTTTGAAACGAGAAACACGACCTTGGTTTTGGATCCACCATGCTGCAAAAGGTAATTCCAAATTAATGTTGGAGGGTAATTTTCACAAAGTTTTTACTATTTTAAGGTCTAAAATAAAATAGCCGTATTTGGTTCTGAAAGTGCAAAATTCGAACTCAGCGCGGCTCGAATGCACATATGACCTGTTTTTGTCGACCCTCTGATTTTCCTCCGGTGTTTTGGATTTTTTTAAATTTTTAAATTGAAATGGTACGCGTTGGGCTGGCGTGGTGTGTTAAATTAAAAAACTGCATGTTCCAGCATTCAGCAGATCGATCGATCAGTTAATGTGATGTTCTAGTCAGAGCATCGATCGGTTGGCCTAACCAACTAAGCTTTTTAAACGACTGGTGCAAGACATTTTCGTTGAAAGATATTTACCTATAAACTAACCGCGTGTTTAACGGTTAAATTTTTAAACTACAATTCTCAGAATATATATGTCCTAAACTTGCAATGTAATCCAAAGCAACGCCTAAACCTAATTCGAAATTCAACCCTAAGCCAAGTTTTTTTTGAAGTGCGGTGCATGCGCAAATACTTGCACGTGACCACTCCAGGGAAGGAAACCCATTCCTAGACCTTCCTAGTCGGAGCCAAGCTGAATAGTTGATGTTTCAGGCGACCGAGACAGTAGGTTACTTTCGATTTGGAATTGGAACAACAGCAGTTTTTTTAAGACGCCCCATTGTACCCAAACCGAACCGGAGCAGGAGCTGATCCCTAATCCGATGTTTCATTCATTTAACCATTCAACCCTCAAAGGGCCACAAACTGCGTTACTAACGCCAGTTGATGTTGAAGTTGTGTCATCAACAGCGTTTATTGATGTCTACCTGGGCCATGGGTTCACGTGACGCAACTGCAATCAACGATAGTTCACTACAACATTACGTTTTTGTCTATGGCACACTAAAACGGAATGAGCCAAATCATGGCGTTTTGACCGACACAAGCACCGGAAAGCAAAAATTTGTGGCCACGGGCACAACCACAGTTCCGTATCCCCTAGTTATTGCGTCGCGCTATAACATACCGTTCCTGCTGGACCGCGCTGAACTCGGGAAGGTGAGTATGAAATGCGTTTCACTTGTGAATTGGTTGCATACTTTTGAACAAATTGATTTCCAATGATTACCGATTTGGTTTCGTATATTCCCGCAACCCACACGCAGTTTGTCCCAAGTTGCAATCAACGGAAATGACACTGGATGACAATAACAGCGCTCCCAGATTGTGCACGGCGATGTGTTCGCTGTGGATGACAGCAAGTTGTGTGCGCTTGACGCGCTGGAAAGCCACCCGACGTACTACGTTCGGCGGTTGGAGCCAATCAAGATCGACAACGGCGGCGTACTGCATTGTTGGACGTATTTTCTGCCAAAGTTCCGCGACGCGCTGCTATCGCTACCGATGTACGCGTGCTACAATTCGAGCGGTCCGCATGGCAAAGTCTACGTCGAAAGGTATCTTCGTGAGAACTATAATCCCGTTAAATATGTGCTCGGTGAAAGTGACGCTGCGTGAAATGAGCAATTTTGAAACACCAATATCTGTGATAGCATTTCTCCCGGTGCATTTTATTGAGCTTCACACAGTTTCAACTAAAAATTTGGCGAATGTGCATTTCAGCGAAGACGACATTGAATCAGAATCGGACATTTATGACGATTAGTTTTGCGAAGACATTGACGTGGTTTACACATTGTTTGTTTGATTCTGTTGGCTTTCACATTCCAGTTTTTAAAAACATCAAATGTTTAAAAAGGCATGCTCACTTGACCGATATTGTGCCATAAATCTGATATAGTTTTTTATAGTTTCACATTGCAATAATGGTTCACGGTTGATGTTAGCCACCTGAAGTGCATGCTCCCGAAAATGAGCAATGACATGCTAGGCGTTATAAAATTGGATGCCTGTGCTGTGCTCTCTCTTGGTATGACTTCTGAAATTACTTCCGTTTCCTCCTTACCTATGTATGCTGTATACATGTTGTGCGTGATCAATTCGCTATTGCACCAATTGCCTGAAACAATAATAAGAGTCATTAAAATTTGCGACCGCCAGTTCCATTCCCTTTTGTGTATGCAACTTGCGTTTTGTGTACTTAGTAAAACATGTCTGCAACAACGCAAGAAGTAGCCGTTTAGTTTTGATTTTTTTGAAAGTAATACCTTGCGTCAAGCAATGTGTTCCAAGGTGCATCGATATGATTAAGCGAAACAATATCGGCAGCAACACATTCAGCAGTCCTTGCGTTCACGCGGCAAACTGATAAGGCAAAAACTGAGCGTAATAAATAACAATGCTAATGTTATATCACTACCCAGCCGAAGTTGAAAAGCAGCTCTAACAATGAACTCAGTCACTTGTAACGAATCGAGGCATCTGCTGTTTTTGTACGGCACTCTAAAAAGGGGTGAATCGACTCACAGTGTGCTGACGAACATCGAGACGGGCGCCGCCGAGTTTGTGGCCACCGGCACCATGCTCCGTCGGTATCCACTCGTAACGCTGACTGAATTCAAAGTTCCTTTTCTACTCGACAAAGTCAACCACGGACAGGTGCGTTTTTCTATTCTGCTGCAGTTAAACACCTAACATGCTACCCCACATGATTGGTGAATGAGATCGAGCGTTGAGCTTGGTACTGTACCGATGCCAGCCAATCACTGAACCTGTAGCTCCTCAGCATCATCAAAAGCCTTTACCTTTGCCCATCACCTGATTTTTAAAATTCCGAACTTCAAACGATAAATGAGCCGATGAGAGACGGAACGGAGTGCTGGATTGCAGTTCGTTCGTGGTGAGATCTACGCGACTGACGACCGCAAACTGAGCGCTCTCGATGCGTTCGAACGACACCCGACGTTTTACCGCAGACGCCTCGAGCCGATCACGATTGGGGACGACGGCAAAGCCGTGGTGCACTGCTGGACGTACCTGCTGGCAACGTTCAATGCCAAGTTGTTGCAGCTGCCAACCATGGACAGTTACACTGGCAAGCAAAACGACAGAGTCGACGAGTTGGTGCCGTCGAATGCGAACGTGATCTGGCAGGCAATATGTGATGCGATCTGAGTCAGCTTAGCAAATAACAGCCATTTTTAACCCATTTTCACAAGACAAATCAAAAACTATTTTTATGTTCCACTGATATCCATTGTCAACAAAAACCACTAAAACCGGCTCAACAACAATCGAGCGGCAGACGCTCTTCTCAAGTTTGCATCATGTTTCACGGTCAGTGCTGCTGTCCGAGGAGCTGCTCGACATGCGGTCATCATCGTGGCCACCACCACGAACGGCATTGTCCAGCTGTTGTTGCACGGTGTCCGGAAAGCACTCGAGTCTGTGTCTGTGCACGATCATGCCGACGCCCTCGGGCAGCTGACGCTGCAGATACTCGAGCACGGTCGCCACGGTCGAGCCGGTGAGTCGGTGCAGCTGCATCTGCCTGCGGTACGTGCGTATCTCGTACTGCACCCGGTGGTCCTTGTGCACGTGCGCCGACTTCAGCGTGTCCTGCCGCCAGAGCATGTACTTCTGCGGCTGCTCGCGCTCGCTCGCAATGCGCACGGCCACGCCCAGATGCTTGCACGCGAGCTCCGTGAAACGCATGTAGCTGCGCAGCACGGCCAAGTCGTTGCCACGGATCTCGAGGTCGACACGAGCGTGCAGACGGTCGCGCGTGCTGCTGCTGGCTGACTGTTGCGTCTGCGCGACGCTGCGCACGGAGACTCGTGGCGCTCGGTGCAACCAACGCAAACACTCGCGCTGGCGCAACAGCAGTGATCGCCACATGGCACTCTGGTCTGAAACAACGCAACTCGCAAACATCACACGCCACATGCTCAGCTCATAACTCAACCAAGCAACCAATGTTCAGCGTTCACTCATCGCAATCCACTATTGACTTGTGTTGTTGCAGACAAGCAACGAGCCGAGCACAGAAATCTTGGTCACAAAAAATGTCGCACTTGATTAGAAACTCGACAACAATGTAACCCAATGTGCTTGGGAAGATTTTTGGCACACAAGTATTTGCTCCCTCACACACAAAAATATATTACAATTTCTAATTTTTATTATCTGCAAAACCTGTTGTTATCAACCGGCAACCAAGCTATTATCAACCAAGCTGTTATCAAGTGCATTATACTTTTTTCCAACTGCAAACAGAATACAAAACTACAGAATCCTGCGTCGGAGAGTGGGAGGAAAAAAGGTAAACAATAAGTAAAATACCAAATACCAAAATAAAAAGTTGCAATAACAAGCATCACACAAATAATGGATCTCACGGATTTCAAAGCAAGAAACAAAAACACACAAGTATTAAACCGATAACCAGCAGCAGCATTCATATGCGATATCAAAACCCATTGGAAACAAAAACCTGACAAACATCTGTTTGTTATTAACAGAATTCAGAAAACATTACGGACAACAAAAAGTACAATATTTAACTGTACTGAAAGTATTATGGTGCCTAAGAATTTCGACATTTCGCTATGTGTCAATTATTAAAACAATGGTTGATTTTACTCATTTTGAATAGTAAATGTATTAGTTTGCGTGGGTTTTGAGAAATTGTTGACAAGACTAAATATAAGCGACTGTTCATCAAAACATAGCACTAGCACACAACATATAACGAATTTCAAATAATTTCAAGAGCAACTCGCTTAAAAACCGGGGCTAATCACCAAACTGATTGGAGTTTTGCGCTGACGCTGTGCTACTTGAGCAAAAATGCTGCGCAATAAACATGGTAAGTAATTTTGACATTACAACTGGACTTGGAGAACAGTCAATAAAATCAAATTATGGCGCCAAAGCCATAAAGCTACAATTACATGCAAAGAAATCCTTGTTCAATGTTTAGACCTCAATTGAACACCAAGCAACCAGGCGGTAGCGAAGTATATCAAAACAAACGGATGAAAGTTACAGAAATTTGAACTCGTGACAAGCAACACAATTCAACATTGCAAAAAGGTTAAAAAATCGTTATAAAACACGAATCTTTAGGTGAGAGAAAATAACATGAATATAATGAGTGTTTGGTGGGAAACCGCACAGAAAATTACAAGTGCATGACCAAAACACGGCAAAATGACACATAGGAGTTGATGATGAGCTACAAGAGTGCACAACAGGAGAAACCGAGCACAAAACATAAAAAAAGCGAAGGCATGTGACCATAGTTGTTTTAGTCCGGAGGGGGCCATGCAAGTACCTACGTAGCTCGAGCAAACTTTCCACGCGCGTACCTGACGAAAATTGGGGGGGGGGGCGGCAAGTGGACTCGGAGTTTCCTTTTACTTCCACAACCGCATTGAGACGCGGTACCAAAATAAAAGATATTAGCTGGCTGAAAATTGTTTTTAACAAGAAAAGTAGCTGAGACGAAAAAAAACCTCAGGTAAAGGTAGATTCACATTTTTTTTTCAAAAACAGCCCCCTCTCATCCTAAAACAACTACAGTCCACCTGGCTAATATATACAACCAGCTGATTGGTTGGCTGCACACACGTGCAGTTGATGCATGCATTCTGTGCACGCAAACTCCGCCTCCACAGCAATGTGTGCACAGAATACAAGCATCAACTGCACATGTGTGCAACCAACCAATCAGCTAGTTGTATATTATCCAGATGGACTGTATGGATGTGACCGACGAAACACAAACACAGACACCGGAATTATGATACAACAAACCAACCACAAAAAGGGAAACGACGTTGCAGGTACTAATAAGAGCTTGTGCATGTGTGTAAATATCAAACAAACACGTGGTGTTGAAGAAGTTTGTTTGTCAGTGCATGTTTGTCAGTTCAGTGCTTCAAGCTGGCGAAACGATTCTCGGCGGTTGGGATGGGCGCATTGGCCTTGTGGCCGGCTGCGTCGCTCCACGCGTGCTGGTGGTGCTGCGTGCGACGGTGACTCTGCTGCTGGAAGCCGTCATGAGCGCGCTCGCCGCCACCTGCCACAATCAACACGTTAGCAAGCATGAACACACAACGCAGTTACAAGCACTCGAACGTGTGCTTGGCTGCGTCTGGCAATTGAATGCGGCATGCTGATTGGTTGCATCGATCTCGTTGGACCAATCAAGAGAAAACCAACCAACCATTCATTAAGCTTATGACTTGAGCACATCAAAAGTAAGCTTCCATGTGCAACCTGCAGCGGCGGCTTGCGCATGTCTCAGTGCTGGTGGCACATAGGCGTTCTGTGTTTTGCGCAGGTCGACATTCTCCTGGTCGTCTTGCTGTGGTGCGCGCGTCTGCTGCTCCTGACGCGCCGATCGCTGCGCCTCTTCAATTGTTCTCGTTCTGCAAAGGACAGACGTCAACAAACGGTGATTACAAACATTTTCGCGTTGAAAACAATTGTCGTCTGCTGAAATGAAATGATTACGCTGATAGACACCATGCAGGTCAGTATGAAAGCTGTCGTGCCCAGTGCACCAGCGTCACAGCGAGTTTTCGAGCTTTCAAACCAGGTGATCATAAAATAGGGCTCGTGTGTAGGGTTAGGGAAAAAAAATCCGGATTTTTTTTTAAATTAAAAAAAAATTTTTTTTTTTAAATTTTTTTTTACAAGTTAGGCTTGTTCGAAGCGTCTCGTCGAGCTGAGTTCATCTAGACTATTTTCAGAACGATCCGGAAAACTATAAGAGCGAAAATCGTGTTTTATTGAAATTATGTCCATTTCATAGAGGGAAAGTTGCATTTTCAACAGTAAAACAGGACAATTTTCGACGTGTACTTGAATATTGAACCGTTCTTAGTTGTTCCTCTTTAGAAAATTACCAAAATTTGACTGTGTTCAAAAATTCCTGTTTGCTGTAGCTAAGTCGGCAACCCCTGTCGACCCGGTCGCCCCCTAGGGTTAGGGGGAAAAAAAATCCGGATTTTTTTTTAAATTAAAAAAATTTTTTTTTTAATTTTTTTTTACAAGTTAGGTTTGTTCGAAGCGTCTCGTCGAGCTGAGTTCATCTAGACTATTTTCAGAACGATCCGGAAAACTATAAGAGCGAAAATCGTGTTTTATTGAAATTATGTCCATTTCATAGAGGGAAAGTTGCATTTTCAACAGTAAAACAGGACAATTTTCGACGTGTACTTGAATATTGAACCGTTCTTAGTTGTTCCTCTTTAGAAAATTACCAAAATTTGACTGTGTTCAAAAATTCCTGTTTGCTGTAGCTAAGTCGGCAACCCCTGTCGACCCGGTCGCCCCCCCCCAAGACACTTACTTTCAGGTTCAACCAGCTATGCTATCTGCCACATGGCGAGAGCCCACTCTTCAAATCATCGTATCGAAAACACGTACTATGATTTCGCGATCACGTTGCGGGCAACTGACAGACGCAAGTTTAACACGTTAGTTTAGCTCAGCACGCAAGTTTTAACATGTGGCCATGTTATCGGGTATCTGAAAAACGGTCGTGTTATGTGGTATTAACCAACATCTCCGCTCCAATTGTTTAACAATGTATCGCACAACTCCATTGTAGACCTATAACATACGCCAATCAACAAAATATCATGTTCATCTCATGGCCTACCACCGACTGAAAAAACATGTTCTAAGTTGCAAGAAAACGATTTCTGAAACGATATTTCAATTCAGTTAAGTCATTTCAACGCTAAAAATTGACTCTAGAAGTCATCCAAATCGAAAAACATGGAGTACGTCGGTCAAAATGACCAAATAATGACATGTACCTAAGCACACAAAGAAGTTGGGAAGAAAATTTGGTTTGAACTTTCAAAAAATTATGCCATAAATCGAATTTTCAGAGCAAAGTAGAAGAAAAATTTTTCAAATTTTTTTTTAAGTTTGAAAAAAAAAATCCAAATTAAAAAAAAAAACAAAAAAAAAAAATAAAAAAAATTTTTTTTTCAAAGCCCCTAACCCTATCGCCCCCCCCCCAAGACACTTACTTTCAGGTTCAACCAGCTATGCTATCTGCCACATGGCGAGAGCCCACTCTTCAAATCATCGTATCGAAAACACGTACCATGATTTCGCGATCACGGGGCGGGCAACTGACAGACGCAAGTTTAACACGTTAGTTTAGTAGCACGCAA
Source organism: Theristus sp. LFF4_11 (assembly GCA_030248135.1). Classification (NCBI taxonomy): domain Eukaryota; kingdom Metazoa; phylum Nematoda; class Chromadorea; order Monhysterida; family Xyalidae; genus Theristus; species Theristus sp. LFF4_11. The sequence continues at coordinate 74,013 of JASANC010003779.1, forward strand.
GTTTTACCATGTGGCCATGTTATCGGGTATCTGAAAAACGGTCGTGTGATGTGGAATTAACCAACATTCGTCATTGTTTAACAATATGGCACAATCATTTAGACCTATAACTAGCCAATCAACAAAATATCTGTTCATTCTGGCCTACCACCGACTAAATAAACTTTTAAGGAAGAAAACGATTTTGAAACGATATTTCAATTCAGTTCAGTATTCAACGTAAAAGATCTAGAAGTCATCCAAATCGAAAAACAGGAGTACGTCGGTCAAAATGACCAAATAATGAAGTACCTAAGACACAAAGAAGTTGGGAAGATTGGTTTGAATTCAAAAATTATGCCATAAATCGAATTTTCAGAGCAAAGTAGAAGAAAAATTTTTCAAATTTTTTTTAAGTTTGAAAAAAAAAATCCAAATTTAAAAAAAAAACGAAAAAAAAAATAAAAAAAAATTTTTTTCAAAGCCCCTAACCCTACTCGTGTGCAGTTTGGAATTACAGTACATGAACGAAACGCATCTGAAATCAACGCACTCAATGCGCTTTTCGTCTTTCTTGATCTCCTTTGCGATCGTGTCGGCTGCAGCCAAACTGGGAAACTGTTGTTCATCCTCGACGTTCACTTGTTTCTCAGCAGCCTGCTGCGCCTTTCGAGCCGCCGGAGCGACGTAGACCGACCGCTGAAAAATTGATGTCGTCTTTCAACGGAACATTACGAATTACAACCGTGAATTCTATCTTGATTACGACTTGGATCACTTCAGCAATCTGCGAGGCAAGCTGCCAGCTGCATTTACCACTGGTTTCGGTGGTTCGACTTCGCCATTCACTTCTGCCTTTTCAGCGACGACGCCCCACGTGCGCACTTTTTCCGGCTGAGTCTCCTGTCGCTCGTTCTCGTCGTTGTCTTCGTTTTCGCTGCAAGTACACACGTTTTTAACACTTGCCTGCACAGTGTCTTTAACTGACATGAGTTTCGAGATCCAATTACCGTTAGGTTTGTGTAGGCTTCAAAGTAAAATTAACATTACAGATATTGCACGAAAAGCAGAATAGCAACGCATATCTAATCCAACCCACCCGAGCTCCATCTCCTTGATGCCCAACTCTTGAATGTTGACTTCTTTTTCACTAAAATCTATCCATTCTGTGTCTTCCTGCAGCCTGTTTTGAATGAAGTCTTCCTGCTCTTTTTCCCGCTGTTGGCGCTCTTCATCTTCTCGATCAATCTCTTCCTAAACAATAGAGAAAATGCAATGAGACCTTAGTTCGTGCCCTTGGAACAAAAACCTTGGATGTGGTGGTGTTGTTGTTATTGGCATGCGCTGACAACGCTTGACCAAACCATTTTCTGGTATCTTATTTTTTAAATTTTATGATAACCTCTGTCTAAACTCACTTGTCGTTTCGCAGTTTTTTCCAACTTCTTGCCAAGTTTTTCAATGTTCTGCACAACACCTTTCTTCTTTTTGTTGGCCTTCTTTTTGAAAAATACGTCAAGATCATCCGACATGATGGCGACTTGATTGGGATATGCGGGTGACGAAAATCAAAAAGCTGCAAACAAACGACAGTTATTTTGCGTAAAATCAGACCATTGACGCACAAGAACAGGTTAGAAATATAAACATGGTTGTCACACAAATCCGAATTTGATCCATTGCTCACCATCCAATCCAATCAGCTGATTGCTTAAAAATTCATAGGCTACTGCTAAAAAAATCATGATTTCGCGAAACTTGCGTTTACGACGGTCAATTTTTTGGTTCAAACGTTGCAGTTTGTTTCGTCTGAGTGTGTTGATGACGATGATGGATTTGACGGTTTCGAAAAAAAAATTATTAAATACTAATTTCCACTGTATTTCTGATTGGCTCCGAAGCCGATTGCCGAGTTATGGAAACTTGGCGCTGAGAAAAATTGAAAAATAAAACGGTTACCCGTTTTTACCATCTCTAGCTGGCGCAGAAAAATTTTGAGATGTAGTTTTGGATTTTGGGAGGGAGGCAGAACAGAAATCAAGTCTAAATTAAAAAAAATTGAACGCAAAAAGTGGTGAAATTTTCAACGTTTGAAATGAAACTCACTTTGAGAAAATGACATCAGTTGTTGACGTTGTTGTGGTGGAACATGAATGCTGTCGCTGTATGAGCAAAGAATCGGACGACGGCCTCAACGGCTCTTCTACAGAATCACTACTTTTCAACGCTGAATTTGACCTTATTAACATTCTGCGAACATCGGCACTCTGAAACAAATTGAAGTTCAAGTTTATTTGTAAGCCTCACCATAGTTGTTCCAGAGCCGAGGGGTTGGGGGTAGGGTTAGGGGGAAAAAAATCCGGATTTTTTTTTAAATTAAAAAAAAAATTAAAAAAAAAAAATTTTTTTTTACAAGTTAAGTTTGTTCGAAGCGTCTCGTCGAGCTGAGTTCATCTAGACTATTTTCAGAACGATCCGGAAAACTATAAGAGCGAAAATCGTGTTTTATTGAAATTATGTCCATTTCATAGAGGGAAAGTTGCATTTTCAACAGTAAAACAGGACAATTTTCGACGTGTACTTGAATATTGAACCGTTCTTAGTTGTTCCTCTTTAGAAAATTACCAAAATTTGACTGTGTTCAAAAATTCCTGTTTGCTGTAGCTAAGTCGGCAACCCCTGTCGACCCGGTCGCCCCCCCCAAGACACCTACTTTCAGGTTCAACCAGCTATGCTATCTGCCACATGGCGAGAGCCCACTCTTCAAATCATCGTATCGAAAACACGTACCATGATTTCGCGATCACGTTGCGGGCAACTGACAGACGCAAGTTTAACACGTTAGTTTAGCTCAGCACGCAAGTTTTAACATGTGGCCATGTTATCGGGTATCTGAAAAACGGTCGTGTGATGTGGTATTAACCAACATCCCCGCTCCAATTGTTTGACAATATATCGCACAACTCCATTGTAGACCTATAACGTACGCCAATCAACAAGATATCATGTTCATCTCATGGCCTACCGACTGAAAAAACATGTTCTAAGTTGCAAGAAAACGATTTCTGAAACGATATTTCAATTCAGTTAAGTCATTTCAACGCTAAAAATTGACTCTAGAAGTCATCCAAATCGAAAAACATGGAGTACGTCGGTCAAAATGACCAAATAATGACATGTACCTAAGCACACAAAGAAGTTGGGAAGAAAATTTGGTTTGAACTTTCAAAAAATTATGCCATAAATCGAATTTTCAGAGCAAAGTAGAAGAATTTTTTTTTTTAAGTTTGAAAAAAAAAATCCAAATTTAAAAAAAAAAACGAAAAAAAAAATAAAAAAAAAATTTTTTTTTCAAAGCCCCTAACCCTAGTTGGGGGGGGGGGGGGCGATATAGATAGCTGGAGCAAATTTTTTTGTTAGATATATAGGTGGAAAATTTTGGGGGGGGCCGCGGGGGGGGGCCATGTGACTTTGGGGGGGTGGGGGGCCGGTCAAAATTTTGAAATTTGATAGATAGATAGATAGCTAAAACGATAAAAAGCTATAAAAACAGCAAAATAATGCTAAAAATACACTAAAAATCAAGTATAAGCGCGTATTTTACCTAAAATTAGCGAAATTTTCAAGAATTACGAGCAAAAATGGTCAATTTTGCTCAAAAATTGACTCATTTTATGTCCTCGAAGACAAAAATTTTCAGATAGATAGCTGGCTGAGAAAATTTTTTAGATAGATAATAGCTGAGCCGAAAAAACCTGTTTGATAGAGATAGATTCGAAAATTTTTTGGGGGGGGCCGGCCCCCCCCCCCAGGCCCCCCCTAGAACAACTATGAGCCTCACGGCCAGTTCACATCAACACATTCACAAAACTTCCATTATGCAAAACAAACACAATTGATGTCACAAAAAAAACCTAAAGAAACACAAGATTATTGATGAAATTGGTGAATGCATGAATGAAAGCAAGCAAAAAGTCGATGAAACACAAGTTTGTTTCGAAACTTTCGGTGGGACGTGTGTAGGGATGGATCCGGCAAATTTGCCGGAATCCGGGCCGGATCCGGCAAAAGCCCATTCCGGCCGGGCCGGATCCGGCAAAAATTGCCGGAATCCGGACCGGAATGGCCTTTTTATGTCTAAAAAACATCTACGCACATTTCGTCGCTTCTTCATCACATTTTCAGCATAAAACAGCACAGACACAGAAACAAAGTCAGAAAGACACAGCACGTGAACCAACCAAAAATTACAACAACAATTAAAAATTCACATCGCATAGGGATAATCAAGTGCTGGCAACACTCCATTCAGAAACATGACCTTTTCGGCGTTCTGAGTTGACAAACGAGATCGGCTGTGCACAAACACCTGCCTGGCTTCAGAGAACATTCGTTCGCTTGCCACGCTTGTTGGTAGCGGTGCCAGGTATCTGCGCGCGATTGTCGATAGTTTGGGGTATTTAGAGGAGTTCATCCGCCAAAAGTCTAGCATTAGATCACTTATGTCCGGTTCGTCAATAAAATCATCCGACTCGTACATATTCATTTCGCCGCGTAGTTCGTCTTCGAGACTGGATTCGCCTGACGGGTTGCGCGGTCGCGCAGCGTGAAACTCGATGCCTCCGCAGAGGCCAGTCGATTTCTTCTTTGGTTCGGGCTCGCGTTCACTTTCGTCATCGTCGTTGTTCGCGATCTCGGATGTATCGTCGCTCGTCGCAGTTTGTGGGCGTCTCCGGTCGTTTCAAGATTTTCTTCGCAATGTGAAGTAGTTCACAACGAATCGCGCCTTCATTTTCGAAGACGACTGCAGTATTCTTGAATCGCGGATCAACGTTACGTGGCCATGATGTTGGATTCGTTGTGGAAAAGCGCACGGAAGCGTGTGTCGATGCTGGTCAGCATCGTTTTTTTCGTCGTACCAATGCCACTCGCATCGACTTGTTCGATGCGCTGCTTCAGTGCGCAAACGGCGGACAACACCATTGAAATGGATTCGTCGTCTCGTGGATTCGTCGTTGGGGGGGGGGGGGGGGTTATCGGGTTTTAGGGGATCACGGCACCCCCGCACACCCACGGTAACACACGTCGCTAAAATCGCTGGTGTTCTGGGGCTCACAAAAAAAGCAACTGTTTGACAGCTAACTGAATATGACCAACGAAGATGGCTGATTTCAAAAAAACCCTGCTATTGTTCATCAACAACGTCGGCCAAAAGCTGGCAGCCACGTTTTTTAAAGTGGATGATGCTGCACATAAGTTTACCACTCAAGACAAAAGCAGTGAACCATTTACCATTGAATAGAACACTACACTAAAGAAACGCTCACTGATCACATGTCAAATGCACAACAACAAAACCAACAAAGCACCGATACAAATTTGTCAAACCATTGAACAGCTCTGAAACGGAGGAATCAACTGGTTAATTCGCGGGTCTCGGCCATTCCGGCCGGATCCGGCCGGATCCGGCAAAATTGTGCCGGAATCCGGACCGGATCCGGATCCAATTTTAGGCACCGGAATCCGGAATCCGGACCGGAACCGGCTCCATCCCTAGACGTGTGAATATGCGAACATCCAAAACCTAATCCAAACTTCCCAAGCGAAGCGAAGCCTTTTCAATTTCAACAAAACGAGATTGTCAGCTTTGATTGATTTTAACAGAATTTGTTCAATCTTCAAAGCATAGTTGTTCTAGGGGGGGGGGGGGCCTGGGGGGGCCGGCCCCCCCCAAAAATTTTTCGAATCTATCTCTATCAGACGATTTGTATACATACTTAAAAGTGATTTTTTTGATTTCTGATCAGAGGTTGCTTGCAATGAGTCGTTGTAGGTTCCTAATCCTAATCCTAATCCTAAGCCAAGCCTTTTTGATAAGGTGAAAATGATCAATTTAGTTTTTGCATTTTT
>JASANC010003782.1:0-16128 GCA_030248135.1 Theristus sp. LFF4_11
GATGAACGATTTGTCCGACTGGCCGCTTAAAATTTGGGGTATATAGTGGCAAATGATGCCTGTTCTGAACGGCCAACATACCTAGGCCTCGGAACAAGCACAAAAACAGGCTGACGTGCATGTCTGTACGGATGGACAAACCTGGAATTCACTGCCGTGCGGCATGCCGGAGATCTCTTGCAGCACTCGTTGACTGACGGTCTGCAACGGTTGATTGCCGCTGTCCGCAGAGGAGACGCTCGGCTGCGGCACGGAGCCGTCGCGTGCCGCCGGCGACGGACTGGTGAGCAGAGTGACGGTGTTGTTCGCGGGAGACGTCTGCAGGGGCATGTGCATGGTGCCGGCCAAGGACGTCGCCATCGACATGCGACTGTAGGCCGGAGTGCCCGAGGTGAGTCCGCAGGCGCCGCCTGCCGCTGCGTGCTGGCCGCCGCCGATCGTCGGTCGACTGCCCAACGAAGTGCATGTCGCCTGCGACACTGGCAGTGCGGGCATCAACGGCTGCGGACGGACGTTCACTGAAACGCAATGCTCCTTTGCAGGGGTCCTGTTCGAGAACGAAAGCGGCATTCATCAAGCAGTATTTAGTGACGCCCACCTTTGTTAAAACATAGACACGCAGTCACTAAGTAGTAGTGACTGCGTGTCTATGTTTTAACAAGGGTGGGCGTCACTAAATACTGCTTCATGAATGCCGCTCAAGAACCCGACGAGCCCAACAAACCACCCACTCCGTGCCAGACGTGCAAGTTCGAATGCGGCTTGCTCACTGTCTTCAGCGTGACGAGTAAACATGGATATATCGGAGGGCGGATGCAGAGACGTTAGCGCACGCATTGCATTGAGCGGTTCGCCTGAAAATCACAATTACTGTGCTATAAAACAACATTTTATGCAACGAAACGGTTATTGCATAAATGTTAAATTTCGTACTCTCGTTATCGACGTTGCTTGCCGCTTCTGACAGCATCATTTGCGATTTATTCGAGTTTATGGCGCCTGATACTCCATGCTGCAGTGTTGTGGAAGCTGACGAACTTGGCGCCAGCGGCAGCACAGCACCGTTGCTCGTTGGCAATTGCATTCCGAGAGCACTGGTCAATGGTGGACGGCTGGAGCCTGCAATGCATATGACCATCGTCTGCAGAAGCGAACGACAATTCGGACCAAATTGATTGCATCCGTTCGGTTGTGCCTTGTGGTTTAAGGCCCGTTTGTACCTGATGTATGCACAGACGGCACGGCACGGCACGGCACGTCACGGCACGTCACTTTAGGTCTCGTGTTATTGCATACTGCCGTTCATACAGACGTTTGCATGAACGGCACGTCACGTCACTTTAGGTCTCGTGTTATTGCATACTACCGTTCCTACCTGACGTACGTCTGTATACGTCATTTATAAACGGGGCCTTTAAAGCATCAGTAAACCAACGTTGCGCAGACGCTTCAGCGGCCGAGGCGACTGCCGTTTCAGAGGCCGACCGATGACTGTGTTCGCCGACCAGTGACAACTTTCGTTGCATCGGCGTGCCGGCCGGATCACTGGCAGGTCGCGATGAGACGGAGCTGGTGCGCTGGTGGATCACGTGCGCCTCCGCTGGTGACATTGTCGCCGGCGTTGCTGCAACCAGGCACAGTGTGTGCACAATTACACACACACACACGAAGTTGAATCACTGTTTGACGTTTTTGCAGTCTAACTCTACAACATATGTATCCAACTGGCTGATTGCTTGGTGGTCACGTGTTGCATGGATTCTATGCAAACAAAAACGCCGCCTCCGCAGCAATTCACGCACAGAATCAGCCAATCAGCTAGTTGGATATGTTATCGAGTTAAGGCCCGTTTAGCCGTCCGTATTTGCATCCGGCACGACACGTCACGTCACGTCAAACCTCGTTTATGCTGCAAAAAAGAGCAATCCGGCACGTCACGGCACGTCACGTCTTGTTTTAGAACTCGCGCTCGTTTATGCCCCTGTACGGCGACGTACGTCGACGTTCAGACAGATACGGACGCATAAACGATGACGTGACGTGCCGTGACGTGCCGGATGGTTTTAGAACACGCGCTCGTTTATGCCCCCGTACGGCGACGTGCGTCGACGTTCAGACAGATACGGACGCATAAACGATGACGTGACGTGCCGTGACGTGCCGGATGGTTTTAGGTTCTCCTCTAAAAAGCCGTGCGTCAAAGTTCGACTTTATCAATTTTGTTTACTTGTGTTGTTCTTCTGTGTGGAGGCTGAGAATGGTTTGCACAAAATGTATGCATCACGACCACCAAGGACCAAGCAACTAGCCGATTCCCTGGCTATTCACAACAAAATAACAGAGCCTGAAGGGCTGTATGCAAATTTGTGAGTGACTTTGTTTTGAAATCATAGCAATCCACAGAACACTAAAGAATTTGTCGTGCGGCAAAAAATGCGAAAATTTCATCTGCACATTCTGAGCGTCGAACCCTGAACGAACCACTGCGCCATGGTGTCATGATTGCTGCTGGCTGTATAGTCCGTGTTATTGCTGCAAAGCAATTGTGCAGCCGCAGCAAACCATTTGTGCACGCGCACTGTTGAAAAACACAATGTGTTTTCGCCTGTTCTTCTGCTCTGCATTGAATGAACTGCTCGAAAGACTTGAGCGAAAGACGAAATTTCAAAAGACTTGAATCTGTGGGTTGTTTCGAATTTGAGTTGCAATCTCCATTTTCCAGTGAAAATTGGTTGTTGTCACAAATATTCAATTTCAATTTGGCACATAACTTGATTGAATTTTGCTCGCTGACGTACGGCTTTTTAGGGCAGAACCTAAAATGCAACGTCACGTCACTTCACGGCACGACATCGTTTATGCGTCCGTATCTGTCTGAACGTCGACGCACGACGTACAGGGGCATAAACGAGCAAAAATTCTAAAACCATCCGGCACGTCACGGCACGTCACTTCACGGCACGTCATCGTTTATGCGTCCGTATCTGTCTGCACGTCGACGCACGTCGCCGTACGGACGCATAAACGAGCAAAAGTTCTAAAACCATGCGACACGTCACTTCATCTCACGTCATCGTTTATGCGTCCGTGTCTGTCTGTACGGCGACGTGCGTCAACGTCCGGACGGCTAAACACTGCATACAAACGTCACAAAATCCCGTCGCACCTGTATCACGTTTCGGCGTGGCAACATGTTCCACATCGACCGTTTCGTCGACGTTGATCGACTGCTCCTGCGAATCGGCAGCGCCTTCGGTGTCCACCACCAGGCGACTGTCTTCGATCGTGCCTGACTGGTTGTCTGAATGTCGCCGTCCGTCCTCGGCAGCTGCGCTCGTTTCGTAGTCGGGCAGAAAACGCTTCAGCGGTGGTATCTATGAAACAATGAAAAAAAGAATATAGCGGATGATTTTCTCCGGTCAGAAAGCGCTTGAAGTTCAATCGCTTACATTCAGATCGCCAGTGGAATACACGTCACTACTGCTGGTCGAACGTTTTTGCACCGACGAGGGTCGCTGCTGCTGCTGTGGCGTAGAGGCGGTTGACGATCTAATCACGGGCATCTGCTGATTGGCGATCATGTTGCTGTGCGCTTGCTGCACCATCACCATTGACGGACTCAGCGATCGTTCGTGCGCCGCACTTGATGCGGCCGCAAATGAAGCTACACCTTAAAAACAACAATGTTCTCGCTCGTAAACAAGTCAGCGATTGGCATACTATCAAAACGGTTAAGATTACTACGACTGATAAGTTCGTCTTCGTTTTTATTAACATGAACATCCTATTGCAGTGGTATCGTTCTCAACAACGATCGATGCGCATGCATACCTGTTGAAATATCGGGCGCATCAGCGATCGGCGGCGCACCCAACGCGTTTACTTCACAGCGTTCAATGACGCGTTCGTCAGATTCAATCGGTTTCTCCGGAGGCACGGCGCTGCCGTCATGTGCCGATGAGCAACGTGCATGTTTGCTGCTGTTGCCACCACTGCTGCTCACTCCAAACAACTCTGGCGACCCAACTACCGAAACCTGGCGGTAAATTCAAGCTATATGCTACATACCGTATTACCCCCATTAAACCCCCCCCCACCATTAATCCCCCCCCCACCAATAAACCCCCACCCCCCCGACCAGTTTCCAAATAATCCCCCCCCCACAAATAATCCCCCATGGGGGTTAATTGGAAACCTGTTTGAAACACATACCCAGCGAATTCAGTGGCTGAATGCAGTGACATTAGTGAAACTAGCAGTTGACCCGTGCCTACGGCCCGGGTAAATTATGTTTGCGATTTTGTTAACAGCAAGGTGCGCACCCGCGGATTTATCGACATTTGTTTGCTTCTGTTTTCCTGAAACGGGAAACGTGTTGATTTTTTTAACCAAGGCTTTCAAGCATTTAAATTCGTTGATACCGTTTATTGTTTGGGCAAGCGTTCTGCTTTTGTTTTTATCTCGAGAACCCGCTCAATTTTTAAAAGTGCTTTTCAAACGTTTCAAATGTTTGTTTTCAAGCTTTTCGATTCAATGTCAATTCTATGTCAAAAATGATTCTTTTATAACTCTGTTTCGCTGATTTTGGAATCGCTGAGAATTTTTTTCCAAACTAATTGAATTTGCTGCTCGCATTTGTTCTCGGTTAGTTCCGTTAAACTCGGTTAAAGGCAAGTCGTTCCCGTTAATTTTTTTCAGAACTGGCCGGAATCGATACCCGTTTATTTGCACAATCCCATTTGTGTTTTTCATAGTAAGCCGCATTTTCATTAAGCCCGCTTTTGCACAAAAATGTTTTTAAATAATATGATTCCAGTTTCTGCTGTTTCAAAATTGCAAATTTGTATTCACAATTTTGCTTTTTGAAAGTCACAGAATTTTAGTTAAAATCTTGTAAAAATTACGGTTTGTTTAGTTTTTTCTGATTTTTTCTTGTTGACTGAAATGATTTGTATACATTCTTAAAAGTGGTTTCCCTGATTTCTGATCAGAGGTTGCTTGCAATGAGTCGTTGTGGGTTCCTAATCCTAAACCCAATCCTAAGCCAAGCCTTTTTGATAAGGTGAAAATGATCAATTTAGTTTTTGCATTTTTTCTTTCCTGTGTTAAAGTCCCCCCCCCCCACCAATAAACCCCCACCCCTAAAAGTCGCTGACGTATTAATCCCCCATGGGGGTTTATTGGGGGTAATACGGTAGTTGTTGCGCAATAACTGTATAACTACAGAATTTGAACTTGTTGCCTGCTTGTGCGTTCCATTGAAACTTTAACTGCGGACCGCCAACTTTTTTCATCGTCAAAGAATGTTGGCGTAACTACAAAAACCACCAGATTGCGATAGGTGATTTGTAATTTTATTTGTCCAGCTACGTTCGGCCGAAAGTGTCGGCCTTATTATGAAGAACTACACACTAGGTTAGAATTGCCTGTCGGTTACAATAACATCTCTCAGCGCAGATTAGTTTGTGTAACAGTTTCGAAATTTCGTAGCAGCTGTCTATAATGTTCCACGGTTATTCAAGCTACAGCGGAGAGTAGATAGGCGAAACGCACAGCTTTTGAATACCACTTGCTGCTATTATTGTCTTTTTTAAGCGGCTTCACTAGTTCAATAGCGAAAGTACTGAAAGCATGGAAAGCGGTTTTACAAAAGGATTGTTAAAATTGTTCGATCATGCAGCACAACATGAAAGAAACTGAAGAAGTTTTTATTAGTAATAACATTTTTCTAGCCATCAGTATGTTTGAATTTGAAATGGTGCATTTTAAAATTTCAAACGCCATATGTGCGCATAATCCAGCTGTTATGGATATGATAGCGGTGTTTTTGGGAGTTGAAATCAGCAAGAAAGTATGCAAGGATACGCTTAGTACACACAGATACTATCTAGCAGCAGCATAATTAAGCTTAATGAAATATTGAGATTAATTGTCTCCATATCGTGGACTATCCTCATCTGTTTCCTTTCCTTATCTGAATGCGCTGGAATCGTGGTATCGGTAGTGGCTCCCACTTTATGATTAAAGGCAGTGTTTTGAACGCCAAAAAACTACGATTTCAAAAAAAATTCACCAAAACGAGTATAATAAAATAATAAAAATCAGCAAAACAATGAAAACCGAAACACCTCAACATTAGCAAGCGCGGGCAGCGTCGGTTTTCGACTCGACTGCATGGCCAGCGGATGAGCAGAGGCAGCGGACGTGGCGGCGGTCGAGGCTGAGGGCGTCGTTGGCGTCAACATGGGCGGCGTCGAGTCCGCCTTCTGCGTCCGCTGTGCACTCTGCTGCGTCACCATCGACAGCGCCGGCATTAGACTTTGCGCCTGCGCAAGCTGCGCACGAGCCAACTGCAACCAACTCACAGTACTTGCGCCACTATGTGCATTGCAATTGGCACACAAGTATTATCGTTTCAGGAAAACCGGAGGCACAAACGTTTCACGCCATAAGGAAAACTTCCACAACCAAACCAAACCCGTAAAACGTCAGCGCACGGCGAAGCGGCTACCGTAACCTACTTTTGAATTCCGTGAAACATTTTCCTATACCCGTGTGGAAATGCACTGAGTTTCGGAACCAAAATAAACGATAATAATGTGTAAGACCAAAGAATTGCCACGGCTCAGGATAAACAATCGGCAGACCGTTTGCTGCTGATGCAACAACGCCTGCTGGTAGTAAGCGTCGTACAGATCGGGCGTGTCGCCTGGCAAATAGCCTGCGGCGGCGTAACGTGCGGCCATCGCGAGCGCCATCGCGTTCGGAGCGACGTGCTCGGGCGACGGTTGACTGCGGCCGCCGCCGCCGGCGACGCGACTCTGCTGCAAATGCCTGGCCGCTTGCTGCTCCGTCCGTTGCATACCTGCAGCCAGATGATGGTGATGCGCCAGTTGGTTCGGACGAGCCGCTAGTTTCTGCGATGGCGATGACAGGGCGCCTGAAATATAGTATTGCTGTCAGCGTTTCATGAAAAGCTCACGTTGAAGCGCATCAACCGATGAAAAACGAACGCCAGAAAAACAAAATTCTGAAACCGACCAGCAGTGATGGGAACGCCCGGCGGCGGCGACTGCAGCACGGCGGCGTGCGCATGCGGGCCACTTGACGCGAGCTCACCAGTGGGCAACATTCGCTGCTGCTGCTGCTGCGCGGCGGCGACGTCTTGCGGCGACCAGTCGCGCAGCGCGTTCGCGGCGTACAGCATGCCTTCGCCAACGGAGCACTTTGCGCGAGTGAACCGTTTGCTTTCACTGCGTGGCGTTGCAAACTGCGCCGAACGGTTTTCCGGCTGTCGCGAGTGCGGTTGGTGATAGTCAACGGTGGGCGGAAGAAATATGCCTGCGGAATGCTTTCGCTGCTGCTGATGTGATATGCCACGTGCGCTGCTAATATTGTCCGAGGAAACTGCGGCGTGATCTGAAATCAAAATAGACATGATTTTCACTTAGCTATCAACTGAAAAGTTGCACCAGTTATATAATGGAAAAGGACGAGTTACTGAGGCTTATTATGGAACGTCATTGCATCAGATATACCATACAATATTCGAGTGAAGCATTTCAATTCGCAAATCAAATCTCGAGCGTTACGAAACTCCAAAGTGAAAAGTTGACGCAAATTCCTACATGTGCTGTTGCGTCTCTATCATTAGATTTCTTTCTTCTGCAGCTTTAATTACTGGAAAAAGTGAAACCATAAAGATTTGTTTGTATCATTGAATGTAACCTTTTAATGTTATCAATTTCAATAAATTACAAATTGGTTCATTGTAACGATCATTAAGCAGACCCAAAAGCAGAAGCCATTTGGGCACCGCGAGCCTATATGAGACTATGAGACTAATTGCTTTGCGCCCTACACAGAAGCAGATGTTGAGCAAAAGGTAACGCGGAACTACAGCAAGGTTTCACGCGACCAACTCAGGATTTTTTTAAACGATGATGAACGGTGCAACACTTTCAGTTATAATTTATTCAAAATCGTCTAGCAAGTTGGTACAATTGACTGCAACAAAATTTAGGTGCACAAACTCGCGCTAGTAATGCAAAATTTATCGATGTCAGAGTGATGGCACAGCTATTGGTCACAAGAGGCAATTAATTCAAACTTTGCATGACACATTTGACAAATCAGTTGATTTGCGTGATGTTTACAGTAGATATAATTGGTGATTTTATATGTGATCTGTGATTACACAACGTGCCTTGCTTCTTGCTGTCTGCGGGAGTTGGTCTATACAGGGTGTGTCAGTAGTGGGTGGGTAGGTGTTTGACACGTTATTTCACATGTGATCTGTGATTATATAACCATGCCTTCTTACTGTCTGAGTGTGATTATATAATAGGAAAATGCAACTTTCATTTTTTTACATCAATTATATTTGATTTAAAAACAAAAAAATATAAAGGTTTCAAAAACAAGCGGTAGCTATTCTAAAATTTGTGATCAATTGAGAGGATTCAGCACACCACTCACTGTTTACAGAAGTCAGAAAATTAAACTAAAAGGGTTAAGATAGTTTAAAATTTAAAAAAATACATTCTCGTTTGAAATGGAGTTTGGTTGTAGCGAATATGGCACGAATTATGGTTAGCCACCAAGAGTCGCACTAAAGCTGCGTAGAAATAAACGTACACGTACCGTTGTTGATTCTCATAGCTCAACTTAATGCCGTAATTGACTGCTAATAGCCGTCAATTTGTTGCGTATTTGAAGCTTAATGCGTTAATTTTGTTGTCGTTGCAGATAATATTAACTTCCGGTGATAATGACTTCGACCTTTGTAACTTTAAAAACTAAAGACGCGCGTGAACTACATACATTTTGCATGTACATGTACTTTGTAGTTTGAAAGGTTTTGTGCATTAAATCCTTACACACCATCAAGCAATCGCACTTTTTCTTTGATGCAGTTCCGTTTTAATAACGATTGAATAACGCTTCATAGTAGCGCTAGCGCTAATTAGTTTCGACTTAATGATTTAAAACGACTTAGTGAGCGACGGTTTAAAAACTATGCGTCAAAATAAAGTATCATGGTTAAAAAAGAGTATGTACAGAATGTCTAAAAAACTACAAGTGGACAAAACGGCCCGTTCTCGAGGTTGTTTCAATAGGTTTGAAATTTTAAACACTACTCAAAAAGGCGTATTATAATTTTTTTTGAAAATTCAAAAATTTATGCGCACAGCAACGTTTTGATTCAAGAAATTGGACCAGTTGGTGCTTGTTACTTGGTCTAAAGCTGATCCAGAGAGCTGTGAATCCAAACGCGTGCTGCTTTTATTCTGAAAAAGGTGTGCAGCAGGAGGGAGGTAGTTTTTGCATGTTCTTACTTGAATTAACCTGTTCTGGGATTTCTTAGAAGCTAGAGTTGTTACTGTGGATAAGAAGTTGTGAAAAATCAAGCTTCCGTTCTGCTCACACGTTTCAATTTTCAAACCAAGTTGTGATTTTCTTCAATAAGTTCATTTTTTAAAGACTAAACCAAAAAAGATGAACTGCAACTGTGTGACCGTTTTTCAGTGAATCGAATAGGGCAGAACAAAAGTGCGCAAAAAACTCTGCAAATGGACAATCGTCGTAATCGCGTGCATTTACGACAAGGAAGATTCACAACCTTGAAGTTCAAAACGTTGCTGTGCGAGTGTGTTTGGATGTTTTCACACAAACAAAAATTAACACAGTTATTGGAAAACATTTCTTGAACTGTGTTCCGTATTTCATGCCCAAACGTTGAGTCAAACTCGAGAATGACGCGTTTCTGCCCATCGTAGTTTTTCATGAGAAACCCTGTACATAACCTCCAAGTGACAACAATAAAATTATGATTATTAAATTGAGTTTTTTTTGACTCGAAGATAAATAAATGTTTGTAATACCGTAATAAGTACACGGTTTGTACAAGAAAACGAAGTAATTCAATAACAATTACCGTCCTTAGCGTTCCAAGCTTCCTGGTGAAAACGGTGGCTTTTACCAAATTGACTGTTAATTTTGACCGAGATGTCGGTGGGCATGGTGGCTTAGAAATGTTCTTGTCATACAACGAAATGTTCTATTATGTGGCGAATCACTTATCATACTACGACAAATGTCTGTCACTGCGATGTGGTCGACACTTTTTTAAAATAAATATCAATTTCTTAACTGTTGTTGATGAGAATTGCGATAAAAACATACAGTTGTACGTGATTCGTGTAAAGTTTAAAACAAGCTTTTCTTCCGGAAGCGCCACGTTAACAAAAGAATGATGTAGAAAATAATTGAAGTTACACAATGTTATTCTATAGTGGGGTTTGAGAGGAGGATGTACACATGGACCTAATCAACAAAACCATAAAAAGGATATTGTTTTGAAGAACTACTGGTCAATTACTGATATCGGTTCTGGAATGTACACGATGAATGCACGTTGAAAAATACACCATAAATAGCGTATTAATCATTTCAAGCAACATAATACAGGGTGATTAACAAAAAAGTCAATTTTTAAGACACTTCGATCTCGCGACCTTCGGCAGTTCTGCCTGGTGTCCGTTGCAGTGACGAACCAGGAAGCACCGCGGTATGCGTCTACCTGACGAAACCGCAAACAGCCATTGTCACGTATTGTCTATAGCTGAAACTTCCTTATTTTATTGTCGTTTGTTTGCCATTCGTTGTGTAAAAATTTCAGCCAAAAATATTGACTCTCTTAGGCACAACGGCAATTTTATCCAAAATTTTACATTTTCACTGTATGTTTTTTACATTTTTAAGCATCGGTACACGTCATCATCATCATTCCATTTTTCTTCTAGCACATCGTCTTCTGTTTCATTGTCATCTGCCAACTGTCTTGTTTTATTGTAGTTGCTTAAAATGCTTAAAATGTGTCCACCGTTGTTTTCAATGCCTGAAGCCTTGCAGAACTTTGCGATGCAGTGGCCGGTCATTGTTGACCTGCTCAACGGTGGACACAATAAACAGTTTAAGCGATAAAACAAGACAATTACGGAACAGATGACAGTGAAACAGAAGACGATGCGATATTGCCAGAAGAAAATTTGAATGATGATGATGACGTGCATCTTGATGGTTGAAAATGTTAAAAACAGTAAAAATGTAAAATTTTGGATAAAAGTAACCGTTATGCCTAACCGAGCTGATATTTTTGTTGAAATTTTTACACAACAAATGGCACGGAATGACTATAAGCGGCGCAAATTTCAGCTTCAGACATTATGCAGTCGCAAAACCGAAGCGTTTTAAAAACTAACGTTTTTTGATCACCCTGTATCAACCGACGGTTAAACTTATTTTTAATTACATTTGCATGTCCTACAGTAGTTTTTAATCTACGGAAATCAACTGCACTTCTCGATATTTTTTTAAATCGGTTTTATGTGGTCAAGTAACATAAAGAAAGTAACACACCGTGGCTCCGCAGGGGAGCATGCTGTTCACATCTTACATCATAGTAGATATTTGCGAGTTATGTAGATAGTATGAAAAAAAACAAAACGAGCACGCACGCACAGCACGCGAACGATGCTGCGATTATATTTTTTATACGCAGACCTGTAATCATGCGGTAAACAACGTGACTGAGTCATCTTGCTTGGTGAGTCCGCGTATTTTAAAGCTACCCACCAATGAATGCAATCTTCGTGACGCAGGCAATACAGCCGCACTCTAATTGCAGTTCACAAAGTTTTGAAAAAGGTCGCCTCTGAGCCTCACGTGCAGCGGCTCGATAACAAAGCGGAAAAACCACGCAATAATCTGCGGCTGAATAATGCAGCTTATAAATATGCAACTTCATGAGCTCAGCTTCCCCCCTCGGCCACCGTGAATCCCTTGGAAGAGGATCATTTTCAATTATTTTACCAATTCACTCATGCGAATAAATTCTCTTTAATCACAAACTTTACATGCACAGGGCGAGTTGATTAGCTAGAAGGGTAGTTTCTTCGTTCATGTAACGCTTTTGCAAACGAAATTTTCTTGATATTTCATTCTGTTTCAAGCAACCGCACAAAATCGCATTTCGCGCACTTCACCACGCAGACTGATTAGGTTTTCTAGAAATAAACCAGGCATTATCTTTAACCTCATCATCGCGTGCAACTTAACTGAATCAGCAACTTATATTGAGTTTATTATCACATCGGGTAATTTCGGAAACCCGCGCTTGTCGCTTCAAAACCTCAACTACATAACGAAATTCAAGTACATGTAGCCAGGCAACACTATGATAATTCGCTTAGCTACTAATTTAACGCACACATTGTATTTCTACATTTTCGTAAATAACAAACACACAAAAGTACGAAAACATAACAACTTAACGCAAGATTTTAAAAATTAAATACTTCAACATGTTCTCACAACAAATACGCAAACATGCAAAAATTGATTATCCACTTAATGCAGTCCAGTGACCGCTGGTTGCAAGAACCTTAAAAAGAAATGAAGTTGTATGTATTAAAGCTGTGTAAATTTAGTTGTTTACAATTAGTACATGTTCATATCAAAACACTCTCCGCTACTGTATAAAATAATTAAAAAACGTTAACTTGCGCTCAGGGAGTACGATATCTACATATTTAGCTACACAAGCACGTATTAGTTTTCAATACGATCTTATTGCATGAGGTTTAGTGAAATATAGATATGGATTATGCACTTACCGGCAAACACTACAAATGAAGGTACATGTAGTCAATAACGCTGTCTGTAAGCTGTTATAACAGATGAAAAGAAATACGCGTCAATTTATTTTCAGAACTAGTTCAACTACATGTACTTTCCTTTCATATTTCTTCAGTTCCCAATGATCTTCGTTGATCACCTTGAATGTGTTGCAGTAAAATCTTGTCCAGATCAATCTCAATATTGTACAGTAGTTTGAGCCTGGTATTTGCATTTTAAAAGCATGACGTCGTCGTCTTCTTATCAATATCTGCAGAAATTTGGTTAAATGAATTTTAAACAATATAAAGTACCTGAAACACTAGTAATGAAGTAATTTCTAGAACGTTACAGTGACACACACGGAAATGAAAAGTAGAAATAAACATAGTTCTTTGAAGTGAGAGCCAATTTCTCAGTTTAACCAAATCTTTTTGGAGTAGAGTAGGGTAGAGAATATAATGCGCGACATGCAATGTTCATCGGTATTGAATATGTTGCTCATGACGTAAGAATCAACTGACTTGTTCAACTTATGAACAAAAACATGCGAAAAAACAATAAGATTGGTAATATATCGGAGTCTGTAAAACCTCCACATGGACATTCACACGTGAAGTATTCAATTTAATTTATCCTACATGTATAATATAGGGTTTGTTTGATTGAAACAGCTTTCAACTGCTTCTGACATATCTGGTAACAAATTAATATGACATGCGATGTCGCATTTTTATTACCATGCATGCGTTCTGATACTGGCAGGCAAAAATTTCAGCGTGAAGAACTGCACATCAGGGATTTCAGTTGCGATTTTTCTGAAATTACATGCACACTGTAGACGTTCATTAATATTACAAGAGTGATGTCAAACAGACCTAACGCAATGCCAAACGGTTTTGACAGCGCCGGTGATATGCAAAACACAAAATAAATATTAAAAAAAAACAGATGGAGTTGCTGAACGGTTGTGAGACGGACAACTATAATTTTCATGCATTACAATTACCGTTGAAAAAAAAACTGAAAATCACTACGTCAAAAACAATCTAGCAAACCTGGCGTTGACTGCAAATTGTGGTCACGCAGGTTGCTTCCGACCGTTACGTTGCTGGTATTTTTGTCATTGAACGTGGAATGTTTCTTAACAAGTTGTGGGGGAGTGCACAGGATGGAAGGCGTTTTTGGGCGCTGTTCAACTTTCTCAGTTATGTGACCTAAACGGACTACATGTTTTTTTCATAATTTTTTATCATTATAATTAAAACATGACAAACTCTCAATAGAAAAAAATGAAACAAAAAACCGCTCAGAGAAAAAAATAATCATAAATAATGAAAAACCGTCTGCGGCTTCGACACATGAATAATGAATGCCAGTTTCATTTGCTAAACAAGTTCATAGAAAAGCAATACTAATTTGAACAGAATAGCTAACGGAACACAATTGTTGCATACTAATTGTTCGGAACAAATTTGCAAAAAGTACTTGTTCCCAAGTACAATATTGTTTGCCGCTGCAAAACAAAAAGCCAATTGTGTAAATGCATGCCTCGCCAAGTATCCAAATGCTATATGCGATACGTTGCATGACAAATGTAATGGTGGCTTTCTCTGAAGAACTGAGGAACAACTCAACTCAATTGATTTTTAAAACTTTAAAACTTTTAAAGTACACAAGTACTTTTAAGTACTTTTAAACAAAGCTAAAAATACAGCGCATATTTTGAGCTGACAGCACAAAGTACACCTTTTCGCTAACATCCATGTAAAAGTTGAACCATAAGTATCTGGCAGAAAGCTACGTTTTGTAGATCTTTTAAGCACCGCAGTTTACCAACCGCTCACTGGCGTACCTCGCTATTCAGCTACATTGAACGGTGTTTGCTTAATAAAACAGAACAGTACAGAATAGAAAATGAAAAAGTTCAGCCCACTTTTGCGTTATGTCAAAATATCAAACAGTATAAATACCAGATCTGAAATAAAAAATAACATGTTTTGCATGTTTCATTCAAAATACATGTACATTGAACCATATTCGTTTAGTAGTCGCTTGCCTTTGAAGAAGTAGGTTCAGAAAACGACCAGTACTACACAGTTTTACTTTTACAATGTACGTCGATTCATCACCAAACTTTATGAAAATCCTAAAACGAAAATTGAGAAACCAGTTGAAATTCGCAAAATGCAAAATTGCTTCTTATTTAAATTGACAATGTGCCTGAACATTGGAGGAAAACCGAGTCGAGTTTGTTAGCGTCAAGTGAAAAATGCAGATCAAATGGTTAGTGAACTGCAGCTTTTCAAAGTTGTAGCTTACTTAATATTTATAATTAGAATTGGAACAAAACATCGAATACGAACGGTATGTAGTTCTGCACTTTCATGAAGATTGACTTTCGTTATTTAAAGTCTTATGGCGTGGGCAACTTGAAGCACCCATCTTTACAAAGGATAGAGTTTCAAATTTTAATTTGAAACCAGCATCAGCAAGATACACATGTGATCCATTAAACTTCTGCAAAAAAAATTGAATATGCTGTAGAGGTTGAAATTGGAAGCCAGCATCATCCTCTTCGCAGATTCTGAATGTTTATTTATCAACGCAATCCGATACAAACGCATGACAAACAAGCGTTGATCAGTTTGGTTTGTTTCCACCATGATTCTCGTTAACTTAATGGCACTGATACACGTAATTTTACGGTTAGAAAGTGTGTCGGAAACAAAGATTGAATGTCAAGGAAACGAAACCACCATACCACCGCTTTTGCAACATTAATGCGCTGCACAGTCAAATTTCCACCAATCTGAAAGGTTTTTAAAATGTTTTCAACGATTCAATAAAAGCGCTGAGCTATGTAGCACCTAAAAGCTCTGAGTTTAGCATTTTGTAAATGGCGATTGTTTTGTTATGAACATCAGAAAACGAGATAGCAAAAACCTACAATGGGGTAAATACAACTGAATAAATTAACAAAATGTAATCGTGTGAAAAAATCGCGCAGGCATTTATTGTCTGTTCAAGTCCCATCATCTCTGCTTTAGCAGACAGCTCGGAGCATATTCACCTGCATTCTTCTTATACTTCAGTTAGTTTTTGTTGATGTCTTGTTGTTGTTTTGCCTAGAGCATCTAAAAAGAATTACTGCCAACAACAACAACACATGAAAACAAGTACCAATATGGAACGGCAAAGCGAACCAAATGTCAAATGGCCCATCACTGCACTTCATATTTGATTTGCAACATAAACTTGCTGATGAACGCGACAACGGTAGTATTCATGAAATCTAATTAACGCAGTTGATTGAATGTTACAATCGTTTTATCGACGGTAACTAATGATCAATAGCAACAATAATCAATATTATCTAAAAATGCGGGAGACGCATATAAAAGGAGGAATATGACCTTGTGTAAGCAGTGAAAGACTTGGCTCGACAAC
>JASANC010003785.1:0-57038 GCA_030248135.1 Theristus sp. LFF4_11
TTTGAAACGTTTGATATCGACGGCAAACTGAGTTTCAAGGTGTGGAGTGAGAATGTTCGAAGCCGACTTGAAACATTCCCGGTTGATGAAAAAACGGCTATCGCTCATGTGCGTTTGTGTCTGGGTCAAAATGCACGTAATGCGCTTGATACACAACCAGTTCTCGTGCGAACGAGTTTGAACAAAATGTTTGAGTATCTGAATCGTTGCTACGGTTCTCGCAACGCGCGCATTAGTGCAACATCACAGTTCATAAGAGCACGCCGTGAAAGTAACGAATCAGTACGTGCGTTTGTCATGCGGTTGGAGAATTTGTACTTGGAAATGGGAGGTCAAGCGTGTGATGAGAATGGTCGATACGAAGATCCAATCGATGCAATACTTGCAGACCTATTTTCGGCCAGGCTGAGCAGTGCAGCTTTTGAGTCAAAGGCGACGGAAATGGCATGCGAACAATAGACGTTCCGCCAAATCGTTAACAAGATCGATCAAATGGAAGAGAATGAAAAGTTCAAAGCTCGCAAACAAAGATTTGAATGTCGCGGCGAATGTGATGACTATCGTGGCCATTGTGTCAAGCCTAATGATTTCAACCAGCTGAGTCACCAAAGTACATGGTGTAGTGAACGCGCATTTAAACTGTTGTCAGGTGGTTGGGAGTATTTCGATCCAAAGGTGAACATGAACTTTCGTGCTTGGATGGATGGTTTGAGAATTCGTTTGGAAATGAGTGATGCGCCGGAAAACGTAGCGCTCCAGCATGTTCGTGTTTGTTTGTCCTATTATGCCAGGAATGTTTATGATCGGCAGCCGGAGTATGTGCGCAGCAGTCTGTCCGAGACACTGGCTTATCTAGAGCGAACGTATGCCCCATCCAGTGAATTGGGTTTTGTGAACAGAAACAGATTCAGAGAGAGTCAGTACAGCCGATGGAGTTCGAATTCAAGCTCGTATGAAAATGGGCGGTACAACCATGAAGCACACTGCCGCTCGAATCAGCAACGACGTACTGTGCCATACAACAACGAAGTACACTACGATTCGTGTGGACAGCGATCGTTCAGCCAAATGCCAAATTGGCACAACACCAGCCAAAATGACCAAAATCGGCAAAGCACAAGCCGTCAGCAGTTCCAGCCGAAACAGAATGTTGATGTTGAATCAGTACAGCCTAGGGTTAGGGGAAAAAAAAAATCCGGATTTTTTTTTTTAAATTAAAAAAAAATTTTTTTTTTAAAAAAAAAATTTTTTTTTACAAGTTAGGTTCGTTCGAAGCGTCTCGTCGAGCTGAGTTCATCTAGACTATTTTCAGAACGATCCGGGAAACTATAAGAGCGAAAATCGTGTTTTATTGAAATTATGTCCATTTCATAGAGGGAAAGTTGCATTTTCAACAGTAAAACAGGGCAATTTTTCACGTGTACTTGAATATTGAACCGTTCTTAGTGGTTCTTCTTTAGAAAATTACCAAAATTTGACTGTGTTCAAAAATTCCTGTTTGCTGTAGCTAAGTCGGCAACCCCTGTCGACCCGGTCGCCCCCCCCCAAGACATTTACTTTCAGGTTCAACCAGCTATGCTATCTGCCACATGGCGAGAGCCCACTCTTCAAATCATCGTATCGAAAACACGTACCATGATTTCGCGATCACGTTGCGGGCAACTGACAGACGCAAGTTTAACACGTTAGTTTAGCTCAGCACGCAAGTTTTAACATGTGGCCATGTTATCGGGTATCTGAAAAACGGTCGTGTGATGTGGTATTAACCAACATCTCCGCTCAAATTGTTTAACAATATATCGCACAACTCCATTGCAGACCTATAACATACGCCAATCAACAAGATATCATGTTCATCTCATGGCCTACCGACTGAAAAACATGTTCTAAGTTGCAAGAAAACGATTTCTGAAACGATATTTCAATTCAGTTAAGTCATTTCAACGCTAAAAATTGACTCTAGATGTCATCCAAATCGAAAAACATGGAGTACGTCGGTCAAAATGACCAAATAATGACATTTACCTAAGCACACAAAGAAGTTGGGAAGAAAATTTGGTTTGAACTTTCAAAAAATTATGCCATAAATCGAATTTTCAGAGCAAAGTAGAAGAAAAAATTTTCAAATTTTTTTTTTTAAGTTTGAAAAAAAAAATCCAAATTTTTTTTTTTAAAAAAAAAACGAAAAAAAAAATTAAAAAAAAAATTTTTTTTTTCAAAGCCCCTAACCCTAGTACAGCCACAGCAAAAAGTTGGTATCTTGAAGGCAACCAACGTTTTGTTTCCTCCGCTTGAATTGGATAACGGAGAGTTCGAACGTCCGATCCTGGAAGACGAAGTTGTTCAGCACTATTGTGTTGACACAGGTTCCGATGGAATGCTTCTTTCGAAGAAATACGCAGTGGAGCGTGGATTCAAGATCGATACAACCAACGGGCACACAATGCGAGCAGTGAACGGCACGCCGGTACGAGTGGAAGGCACATGCCGTGCAACGTTGTCAGTCGACGGACAAATGATTCATTGGTGTCAGTTTTCAGTCACGGATGATTTGGACGACGATATTGATATGATAATTGGCCGAAGAAAATTGAAGAAGCTCGCGATCAAAGTCACAACAAAGAACAACAAAGAATTGCGACTTATTAAGAGCAAGAAATCGTGCGAGCAATTGTGCTTGCGTCGAATGCGCTGTTCGTCAAAGAATGGAAACACACGAAAACAGAACAGGCCAGAAAGTCAGAGCTCAAAGAGAAAATCGGCAGCAACTGAAAACAACCAGAACATTCGGATGTCGCATTTTTGCTGTGCAACTTTCCTGTTCAAGAAGTTTTGGATTCTTTTCGCGATGACGTTCATTGGATTGACGTTGTTGTCACACGCATTCCAGTACAAAGTGACAAATCAATGTCAGCGAGGAGATGACCCGTCAAGAAACAAGGAATCAGTTCAGCGGATGTTGCCTCAAGTGTTCCCGAACGGAAACAACGAATTGAGCACCAATCGTCATATAAAAAAGCCGACAGCGTTGATCAAAGATCGGAGGAAAACGTCGTTCGAAAATTGTTGTCAGGGGAAAGAAACAGGTAGACCGAGAAAGCGCGCAGCGTTGACCGGATTGTCCCAGAGCGCTGTTGTTGTGAGGCGATTGTTCAAATCATTCAGCGACGATGTTCAGTAGATGAGCGAGTTCGGAAGTCAATCAACGGCGATGTTCATCAATGTGCTGAATTCAAGGAAGTCGTTCGTCGATGGCGGATTCGTTCTTCAGTGTGATTATTGAATTGATATTGAAGTTGGAACTTTATGTTCAAGCTTGTGTTGTGCCTTTTTTCCGCTTTAAGGGGGGAAAAGTAGATAATAGGTGATTAAAAGAGATAATTAGCAGATAATTGGTGATTCCGTTTGTATATAAGTGCTGTGTTTGTGTGATTTGGTGTGTTGTTTTGGAGTCAGATAGCGTCTGATAAAGCTTCCACTGTCGACCGCAACCATCGTCCTAACGCTTCTATAATAGCTGAGCCGAAAAAACCTGTCTGATAGAGATAGATTCGAAAATTTTTTGGGGGGGGCGGCCCCCCTCGCCCCCCCCCCAGGTTCCCCCCCCCTAGAACAACTATGCCCGAGTGCGACCCGCCGATTCTTGTGGACTTGTGCCGCGCCCCGCGCCTGTCGTGCCGTGCTGAGCGAGCCTCTTTCCGTTTGCTCTTCTTCGTGATAAAACACGGCATTTCTGATTTCGATTATTTTGCCGAATCATATCGAACTTCAACTTGAAAATCGCCGTCGCCGTGTTTGCCGGACTAAAAACAATGTCGCTGACTCGTTGCACGTTTCTCCGATCGCAGAATCTGCTGACAAAAAGCGTGCTCGCGTTGTCGTCGCGCGGATTTGCCGACAGCGTCGGTTGGTGTGGTTGTGTTTCCGGCGACATTTACCGTTTCTGTTTTTCAAGTTTTTATGAAATGTTGAGCGTATTGTTTCAACCCAAATTCCATCCACTATCCAGATGCTGACATCGTCGTCATCGGCTCCGGCCCCGGCGGCTACGTGGCCGCGATCAAGGCAGCTCAACTGGGCATGAAAACGGTCTGCGTCGAGAAAGACGCCACGTTGGGCGGCACCTGCTTAAATGTCGGCTGCATTCCGTCCAAGTCGCTGCTGCACAACTCGCACCTGTACCACCAGGCGCATAGCGGCGACATGCAGAAACGCGGTGAGGCTCCTCTGTCAATCGTGCAATCAATGCGCAAGAGAGTTGGCGATTTGTTGTTTTTGTAGCGTTCTGTT
This sequence comes from Theristus sp. LFF4_11, assembly GCA_030248135.1. Lineage (NCBI taxonomy): Eukaryota > Metazoa > Nematoda > Chromadorea > Monhysterida > Xyalidae > Theristus > Theristus sp. LFF4_11. The sequence goes on from JASANC010003785.1 coordinate 4,291, forward strand.
CATGAAGCTGAATCACTTCATTCACCATGTTCTGCAGTGCTTAGCTGCTATATTTGATCATGTCGCGCAAAATCGACACGAAGTTTTGCAGAAAATACAATGAAAAGCAACAAATTTAGGTGTCAGATAGATAATAACTGTCTGTCAGATAATCCATGTCAAAAATGGATCAGATAAATAACTGTCTGTGAAGTTGAGTTTCAAATTCGCTGGCATTTCAACATGTTCGACCGCCGCCATTGTGGTTGTCTTTGTCACCAGTCAATTCAAATGTCTGAATCCGGTCGCGTCGAGTTTGATAATGTGCCCAATCAGTGAGCCCACTTTAAAAGCAGCCAATCATCGCATAGAAACGCATAACATTTTGGGTTGACTTCTGTTTTGTCTATTGGTTTGCAGGTATCGCATTCGAGAATCTCACACTGGACATGAAGAGTCTGCTCGCTCAAAAAGATTTATCCGTAAAACAATTGACGGGCGGCGTTGCGATGCTGTTCAAAGCGAACAAAATTGAACGACTTGAAGGTCACGGCACCATTGCCACACCGAATGAGGTGCGGTGTCTTTTTTGGATTGAGCAGCCTGGCCTATTGGATGTTGAATTTATTGGATTGCTTTGGCTGGCTTTGTTAGATTGCAGAGCGCTTGAATTTATCAGAGTCCAGATTACAGTACAGTACAGCTCCACCCCTAACCCTCGTTGGCATTCGCCTTTCCAGACTTTTCAAATGTTCATGTCAACTTTCTTGTTTATTATTTTGCTCTTTTGCAGGTTCGCGTGAAAAAGCCGGATGGCAGCGAGCAAACGGTGAAAACGCGAAACATTCTGATTGCCACGGGCAGCGAGGTGTCGCCGTTCCCGAACGGGCAGCAAGCGGGGATCGTGATCGATGAGAACGATATCATCTCTTCCACGGGTATGGTTTGTTCATCGAAACTAATCAGATACTGGAAGAGTGGCGGCTGGCGAGTGTTGCCACTCATCATCAGCTCTGCGTTGCACCGTTGCACGGCAGTCATATGGCTGCTTTTCCTGCGAGCCTCGCGACAAATGGCACACGCGTTTGGCGCCGCTGTGAGGCAGGGATGCCAGGGACTGCACCAGACGTGATACCATGGAGCTCAGCTTCCGACGGAGGCGCAGCGCGCACCATCCACTCCCCTCCCCTCTTTTAATTGCTGGAAGAGGTCGTTTGACGTCAACTGTATAAAGTGCAACTCAAATGGTGAATCAATGAAATGGATCTTCATTGTTTTGCTGAATACAACACTTTTCGCTGTTTACAGTGCTTTCTTTCATGTATTTACAGGAGCACTTTCGATTCCGGCGGTTCCAAAACATTTGGTCGTTATTGGTGCTGGTGTTATCGGCGTTGAATTGGTTGGTCGGTTTACGATCTGTTGTAATTGTAGATATTGTGTTGCATTCTGTTGTCAGTTGTACGATTTTTAAGCAATCGGCTTTTGCTTTTCTTCTATTATTTTGTGCAAAAGTCCATATCGGTCCATTGAATGGGTTGGATTGGATTCTTTTCACTAACTAACCCCGGTTTGCGCAGTTTCCTCAAACGATCCATCCAATTAGCTGATTTGACGCACTGAAATCCTATCCAAACAGTTTTCCTTTTTTGTAACCTTCCGTTTCCGATTTTTTTGTCAGTGAAGACGAAATCGACCACATTTCAGGGCTCCGTATGGTCTCGCCTCGGCGCTGAAGTGACCTGCGTTGAATTCCTCGGCCACATTGGCGGTATGGGAATCGACATGGAGGTTTCGAAGCAGTTCCAGAAAATTCTGACCAAGCAAGGCAAGAACCACACCTATTTCACGTGTTTATAGCTGAGTGTCAATGAAGAGCTGTGCCAGCCAACTAGCTTCTTGGAAATTTTGATTCGTGTATGTTTGAGTGGCTGTATCATGAGGTGCAAATTAATTATAAGGTCAATTATAGACGCATTAGGCAGCAGGAAAGTTCCTTGTAAGGTAAACGATCTGTCCATTTTGCGTAACCAATCAGGTTCCACTGCATTGCGTCGTGTGATCCACCACACATGCGGATCACCGTGAACAAAACACTCGTATTTTGGTAGTTTTTTTCTTATTTTCGCAGAAACTCAATATTTTCCAGGTCTAAAATTCATGATGAGCACAAAAGTGACGGGCGCGACAAGAAAAAACGACGGCTCAATGGTGGTGGACGTGGAGTCAGTGAAGGGCGATAAACAACAGGTGGGCAACATTGCAAAAGTAGTTGTTGGTATTGTTCGCAGTTGATCATTGTCAACGTGAACGTTCAGACGAGCACTTTTCGTCGATCACTTCAGGAGAGAACGGTTGCAGAGTTCTTTGTGGTGGTTTCTAAGAGTTAAAAGATGAGTACATATAAATCGCAACTCAGTCATTTCCTCCAACCCGGCGTTCTGTTTTTTTTTAATTGAACGTGTTCCGAAATTTCGAGCGTCCCAGAAAAAAACGTCCAAAATTTTGCGCGCATGCACAAAAAAATACCAAAAATTAACCGGGCCAGCTGGACTGCGACAAGCTGCTCGTGTGCATCGGTCGACGGCCGTACACGGACGGTTTGGGCCTGGAGAATGTCGGCGTGAACACGGACAAAGCCGGCCGTGTCGTCACGAACGAACGCTTCCAGACGAACGTGCCGAATATATACGCCATCGGCGACTGTATCGCCGGGCCGATGTTGGCGCACAAGGCCGAGGATGAAGGTTGGGTGGGGCGGGGGGGGGCGTGGCACCCCTAGAAATCAGGCCTAATGTAGAGTTCGCTGTTTTTTTTCTTTTTGGTTTATGTGTCGAATTGTGTGGTTGAATGTTGAATGCGAGTTCGGTCGAATGAGCTTGGACCGTGAAGTCCAAATTCAAGGAAGATGCACCTTCCGTCCGTGCGCACGTGATTTCAGTGTGATGTGATCCCGATGTTGAACACAGACTGAGAAAAGCAGACGCCAATGAAACATCAGTCAGACTGCGTGCGCTCACTGTGCGAACGTTTGGTGTGTCTGAAGTAAAACACGTGACTGATACGAAGAGTGCAAGAACTGCAGGAGTGATGCGGCGGATATTCAAAAATCAACCGCGAACAAAAAGTTCGGGAACCAACGAAAAAGCCAGCTGTCTTTTTTGCACAGGCATCATCTGCGTCGAGGGCATTGCGGGCGGCGCGGTGCACATCGACTACAATTGTATACCGTCTGTGATCTACACATGGCCGGAGGTGGCCTGGGTCGGCAAAAGCGAGGAGCAGCTCAAAGAGGAGGTTGGCTGCGTGCAAGTTTGTGTGTGTGCTGAAACAACGCAATCAGCTCTGTTCTGGCGCGTTGATTGGTTGCTTGGTGGACTTGATTGGATCGGGTGAGCCAACAGCACGCATTAGTTCGTCCACCACACTGGTAACCCCACTACGCACATGTTCGTTCACCACAAATGCAACAACTGTCAAACACTGCGTACCACATAAAAAACCGCCCGTGTCCTGGCGCTGAGCGACCAATCAGCACTCGCCTCAGAGTTTTGTTCCTTGTTGCAGAAAGTGGCGATCAAAAAAGGCAAATTTCCATTCGTCGCAAACAGTCGAGCGAAAACGATACAAGACGCAGATGGATTCGTGAAGGTGATCGGCTGCAAAGAGACGGACAGGCTACTCAGCTGCCATATTATCGGGCCGGTCGGTTACTTTTTTCATTGTTTTGTGTCATTTCGTGATAATTCTTGTGCTCATTATTTTGTACTCAGCAGACCATGTTTTTAACACCACATCACAGAACGGGCACATAGCGCGTGACAATTTTATCCTGGAACCTTCCTCCCGTTCGATCGCCATTCGCATTCAATTTTAGGGTGCAGGCGAAATGATCGCCGAAGCGGCGCTCGCAATGGAGTACGGCGCCTCATGCGAAGATGTAGCACGTGTCTGTCACGCGCATCCCGTCAGTTGGCTTTGCTTGCTTTGTTTTTATTGCTCTTGCGCTGATTGGGTGCATTTTGAATGCGCTAGGCTGCGCTGGTCTCCTCCCACTCACACGGTGGACGAATTTGTGATCGTAGAAATGAAGATGATTCGACACTTGGAAAACTTCGCTTCGTGCAAGCCAGCCAACCGGCCAGTACCACACAGTTGCTTGTGTTGTGCTGTGTTATTGTTTAGACACGAAATTAGACAATTACGGTGAAAACTTCCACCTGCAGTAAAGCGGGACAAAAGCTAAGACGAGCTTGCTTTTATTGTCCGCCCTTGCAGACCCTTTCCGAAGCGTTCAAAGAAGCGAATCTGCAGGCGTATTTTGGAAAGGCCATCAATTTCGCGTGATACTCTGCGAGCGTATTAGTTGCCGATTTTATTGTGTGATGTTTTTATTTTGTTCCCGAGACTCAATGCGCATTGCGCGCATAGATAATTTCATGCGTGGGAATTCAAAATTAACAGTGATCCGAGTCCCCTAAATAGGGCGTCACTTCGGCGATTTTGAATTGATAAAGCAAGATTGAAACTAAGTTTCTTCCACGTCTGCAAACCCATTGAGTCGCAGAACCTAAAAAATTAATATTTATTAACAAAATAGCTATTATTGAATAGGTTTTCTCAAAACTGTGTTAATTGTTTCTGTCGATAGGGTTCATTTCTTTTCTTGACTCTAACAATTTTACCGGTAACTTTTGTATAGTAGATCGCTAGTCAAGTCAACCTGTTTTTAGTTGTATATTTTTTTACTTATCTTGGAGCTCGGTTTTGGAAAATTTGAGAAACCAACGTTTTCCACGCTGAAAACGGCATCATAAAAAAACGTCGACTGTTGTATTTTTGGCTGGATTTCTAAAATATCGATGTGTATAAAACTAAACTCTTTGTGCGCACAGATTCAGTGGTTTATTGTGGGTCTCGAAACGATCCTGTTTAGCTTTTCTCATTTGCACTTTGAGATGAATTGTTGGAAAACGTGAAGAGCCGAAACAAAAAATGCTTTCTTGTCAATCTTTTTAATTATAGGCGGTTTGAGTGAGAGACCGTGTGGATGCGAAACACGTGCCCCGCATGTTTTACGGGCGATTACGTCATGCACACAAATGACCAGTGATGCTCGGGTTGTAACCAATCAGCGCACTGCCACCCTGAACGGCAGCCAATCAGTCGCTCAAAACTCCGGCCGACACAGCTCAAACAACAACAATTTATGTTTACTTCAACATTTTCAACAACATTGTCAACCACAAAAAAAAAGAAAAAAAAACGTGCGTGTAGCATTTGTTTTGAAGTCACAGGGCAAAAACGAACTTTTGGAAATCAACTGAACCACATTGCCTTGAACGCTACAATTTTAACTGTGGAAAATGTCGACGTTTCTTTGTTGAATTCAGTGTTGTTTTGGAACGGTGGTAAAATGGAATTTCCGACTGAAAAAACTGCACCACATAATAGCAACAAAAAAGTTCCTTTCGCGGAATAGCAGATTCAAAACTGAAAGCTCGCCAGCACTTCTTTCACGCCAAAAAAAATACAAGAAATTTGTTCCAAATTTGACTGTTGTGTTCAAGATCGTTACTGGGGGCCGCAAAAGAGACGACAAGACAACAGAGCACAGTTCGAGACACGATGTTGAAGTAGCAGCAGCTATGTTGAACGAAAAAAAGCTAAAATCAAACCAAAAAATGGACAACCACACGAAAAAGCACATTCTCGAATAAACAAACATAAAAGAAAAAACTAAGTCTGTTTATCAGAACACATGCTGCCGGAAGTCCCTGTCTGCAGACCGTGCACTTTCTTCTACAATTGTCTTTCGTCTGACGATGTCCAGATAAACAGACCTAATTATTATATTTGCTTTTCCACATAAACGCGCGACACCATTGAAGATGAGCTGCAATGTTCGAGATGTTTCACGCCAACAAAACAGCGAAACTTCTCCGGTGAGCAAACAATCGCATAACTACCTTGACACTCAGGGTCGAGAAACATCGAGAGAGACGACAGTCGCACGTTTATACGCAAAAGCCCTGCAATTAATTACTGGACCCGCTCTTCCGGTCTCACCCTCAACTGTGTTTGCTATTGTTGAGTGGGGGACAAAACAAAATCGAACAAACAAACGAGCAGAAAAGAAACAACGAAATATTCAAAATTACAAGAGAACAACATTACATTTGGGGCAAACTACAAATGCGGGGTAAAGTTGTTTCAAAGGTAATACATCCCCTCAGGTAATAATAATGTGCCCCTGTTCATTTTCAATCGTCGTTCTCTCCCTCTCCACCGTCGTCGGCGTCGTCGTCGCCACCGTCGCCATCCTCGTCGAATTCGCCCTCTTCGCCTTCGCCTGAATTTTCAAGGTAAAAACAATTTCTGGCAAGCTGCGCAAGAATGAGAAATGCGAACTAAAGGGAACCACACCCAAATTACCACAACAAATCGATCATTCATGATAGATGACAATGATGAATGATGCGGGACCCTTCGTTAATTTAAGAAAACAGCGACGTGAACTGAATTCACACGCATCGATCGAAGTGAAACGTGATACTGAAAATCGCCTTGGCCAATTCTGCAACCTGTACAGCGCGCACACGCATACAACTGGCTGGCCATTTTGGGTAAGCAAAGCGCAACAGCACAAACGATGGCTCGTTCACGATTCCCATTCACCCCCCCCCCTCCACCAAAGTGTCGCATCTCATGCCCCCATTCACCCCCCCCCCCAACCATCAACGTCGTCATCGTCCGAGTCAGCGTCATCCTCATCGCCCTCGAGGCCGTTCTCGCCCATGTCCACGTCGGGAACCAGGAAATACTGCAACGGATTCGGCCACATGTCGTCCTTGATCACCTGAAAACGAGTTTATATTGGCCTCAATTTTTAAGTAATTTTCCAGTTCACTTCATTCGAAATGGACCTTTTTGTTTGGGAGTCCGCAGCCCACAAAGCAAAAACTGACGTGTAGTAACACTGTCAATGTGGTATTATGTACACTGTGCGCTGTATAAATACTGAATGTTCAAAAGCAGATCACTGATCGCATGCCCAGAGCGCTTTACCTCAGCGATGTCGTCGGCACTGGCGTCCGAGTTGTCCATGTACCACGTGAAGAACGTACGGGGCGGCGGGGCTGGCCGCTTTTGGCCGGCCTTTGCTTGCGACTGCAAAAATAGGAAAACGAGCAATGAGCACAAAAATGAGCTTCTTCGCGAGAAAAACAGAACCACGATTAAAACGCCCGCTGCAATACGGTAAGACAACGATCAATACGATATCCATTATCCCATACAATAAGCGCCAACCAACGAATTAGCCAGATTATCAACTAATTTCCAGTCAACTGCGAAAACTGCACGCCCACGGTACGATATTTTGCGGTGTGTCCATCGTATGTTGTCCAGCTTGATACAGTTTTTTTAAAGACACAATTAACAAGTAGAAAAAAGCAAACAAGGGCGATTATTTGTAATCTTGAGAATCGTGGCATCTGGGGGCCGTCTGCAGTGAGGTCGTGTCGAGACCGCACCCGTGAGCCTCTACAGTATGCATGCGCCCACACAGACCTCGTTGCGGTCAATGAGATTCATGTTTGCCTTCCATTTGATCTCGGTCGACGTGCTGGACGGCTCGGCGGTGCCGAGGAAGAACTCCTTGATCAATACGTCGTTCTCGAAGAACGGATTCTTCTCGAAGCTGAACTTGATCCGATAGCCAGACTTGATGTCGTCAAACTCCTCCACCTGCGAATAATGGTGCGGAAGTGGATTTCCCTGTTTTTAATTGTGAAAGAAATCAAAAGCGGCATTCATGAAATTCATGAAGCTGTGTTTAGTGACGCGTCGCTGTGTTAGAACAGAATTGTTTCATGAACGCCCCATAACGATTTTTCTCGGCATTGCACTTTTGTCAGAATTTCAGAAGTGTTGCGTGGTGGGTGGTCTGGTCACTAACAAACACACTGGCAGCGACACACACAGACACGGGCGGCATATAATGTGTGCAAGCGTGTGTGTTTGTTTCTGACTGTGCAACATAATTACAAATTGCAACACACGTTGCAACATAGAAACAAAGTTCTTCAAAGCAGTACATATGGGTAGAATCGATAGACAAACAAACTAGTACCGGTTCGATTTTGACTGACGGCGCCATAATTCAGTGCATAAATGAACAACCAACACGTTAACAAAATGTTTATGAAAAGTGAAACGCATTGTTTCGCTTGCCTCGACTTTGTTCAAGTAGTGCAGGCATTCTTCCTCTTCCTCGTCAAGGATGGCGGAGATCTGCGGGTGGTTGACGAACTGAAATAAAAAAAAAACACTGAAACGAAAAATTTCTGATTTTTTTCTGCTACATTTCCATCAACTAAACATCATCAGAGAGAACAGCAAATTTTCTGGATGCTGCTAAATTTCACTAACGCGTTATACACATGAAACTATCAACACTTCGTTTCGCACACCAAAACACACCAACACATAACTGGCCAAAATGACCCTCATCATATCACAATTCACAAACCACTGATTGATATGATCTTTCGCTCTGTGCATTTACCATGACAATCTGTACTCTATTGTTTTCACATCTAGTCTTCTGCAAATTTCACGGCCTTTAGCGCATTGTAAAACATTCAACCTTGTCCCATTTTCACACCATCTGCTGTGTCATGCTGTGTGTGCGTGTGTTATTCAAGAAAGCTCTCTCAGACAAAATACTCCGAAATTTCTCACATTCAGAAAATTCAACTTCAGCTTGTTGATTGGTGAGTTGGTTAACCAATCAGCGCGGTCTAATAAAATTGAACCAATCACTCTTTTGATTCCCATCACATCACAACTGTTGTAAATGCTCCGTCTTATATTCGTGCAATGACTACGACTCCGCCTCCTTTTTTCTGTCGCTATACACAGTACACACTGGCAACGACACGAGCGCTGCGCTAGCCAGCTGCGGCCGAATGGGCAAACAGCGTGCGATGAGAACAGAGATTACCAAAAAACCACACAACACACCATACGGCAATTACTTATTATACGGCAATAAGTGCGGATTTTGAAATGCAACACGCTGATTGGCTGTGGTTTGGCGATGAAACCAATGAAACCACATCTGAACGCAGCTGATCAGCAAACTGTTAGAGCAGACGTTTCTTCACCCAATCAGACTCCGTGACAATAGACAATGGGAAGTGCAGTGATAAACATACAGAGGAGATCTTGATCTGTGAACTTGCACAAAATGCTACAGCTTAACGTGACAGCCAGCACTGATCACCTTTGTTTGGAACACGTATTCGTCACCACACATAATAAACTATTGCACTTTTCGGTTCAAACGGAAAAAAATCTTTAAGCTAAAAGCGCGCTAAGGTAAAAATACACATGTGAAGAATTGCCAGAAAATTGCATTTGAACAAACCGCAAGTGAACAAGTTTAAAGCAGCACAAAATTTGAGTAAACAAGTCTAACAGCAGCAAAAAGATGCCACCAACCGCGGTGACCCAGAAATTCGGGATCTGTTTTATGAGTTCGTTGCGTTTCTCAAAGTGCGGCTTTCGAAGTTTGTTGTACTTCTGTTCGACCTTCAGGATTTCCTCGCTCGCCTTCTCGTTTAGACCGTCGATTTCGTTCTGGCAGGCATCTGAAGACGAAAAAAGCCATTTTTCTGCTGAATTTGAAAAAATATAACGAAATTTAGAGTTCCTGCTGTGATCAATTTTTTTAGAAATTTGCAGTGATTTCATGTTTATGCTCAAACGATTGAAGTTATTGATTTCAAGGCTACAGCTTGCCGACCGACTCGATAAACTTGGAGGACCAATCATTTTAAGAAAACACACACAACTGACGTTATAATAGTAAAACTGACGATCAAGACGTAACAACAAACCGATTTCTTCGAGCGCTTTCTGAGTGTCTGCGTCGTAATCCTTGCTGCCATCTGCGTCTTCATCGACCTGCGACATTTTTGAAAAAAGTTCTCGGTTGTCAACTGGGCTAACAACACCGACAACAAACAAGCAATGCAAAAAAGCTCAACGAAAAAATACAAGCCCGCGATATGCACTGGTGGCATAAACCAAATTGTTGGCAGATAATTGAAACCAATAGGAAAAATTCAACCAATTTGCGAACAAAGAAAAACAAAAATTACCTTGGCTTTTTTGGCCGTCGGCGCTGCTGTTGACTGGTTGGTGTCTTTCTTAGCTGTCTCTGCTGTGGTGGCCATTATTAAAATTTTTGTGATATTTTACGGGCTGAATTTTCTATGTGATTACTTGTTGAAACAACGAAAATGTGGTGCAAATCTGAAATGAACACGACAAACTTCAGCAAACAAACAAATCAGCTTCTGAAGACTGAAGCAGATACGCCAGCAAAAACGTCTGAAAATACTGAAATACGTTTAATGAAAAAAAAGGCGAAGAGACAAAAAGTGGAAAATCTGCGACTATTTTTGTCTCACAAAACGTTTTGAATTCCACCCGCGCTCTTATTTTCGATCCCGCCTACCGAGAGCACTGGTTGGTAAGAAATATTCTTGGAACAAAGTCAATCATGTTCGTGAGTTTCACAGCGCGCTCGTGAAAAATCGCGCAAAAAAATCATACTGTGAAAGGACAGCGAAACATCTGCACGTGATTTAACTTTATTAACAGTTGGTTGGTTTTGGTTTCAGAAATCGCTGTGACAGAAAAGAGCAAACGGACTGAGAGAACTCTTGGAAATGATTAAAAAACACCAATAAATCAAGATGTTCAAATTCACTCATTTAATTTTTTCAATTATGTTGTCGTGTTTCACTTTTTTCAAACTTCAACTTCTGAAAAATGGAAATTTTCAAACTTCAATTTTTCAGGAAAGGATGGATGGATCGATCGGATCATGACTTTCACTTGGTCAATGACGACGACGCGACAAGGGGAAAATCTGGAGTTCCATCTCCGTGTTCAATGCCCGTCCACAAAGCTGAAAAGTTGTCTCGACATTCGACGTGGAGCGTCAAGCGGTTAATGTAACGCCACGCCACTGGATTCTGAAACTGACCCAAAGCCAAAACAACCCTAATCAGAACAATATTAATCGATCAATCTTCCACTCCACCACCACACCACCACCACCACACGCAATCACTTCGCTTCGACTTAGTCTCAGTGTCAATACATTAAAGAATTGAGAAGTACGTTGTAATTCTCACTGTCACATTCAAATCTAATAACTTTCAAGATTCAACTTATTCTTTCGTATAACATTGCATTCTTTCTCACAAAGCTGCGCAAAAAAACGCCATATAAAACAGGTATGTCCTCATGATGGCAAAAACGGCTTCGAAAACGCGATGTAAACGATGACCGCCGCGACCACATCTGGCATCATCGCACCGGCAGCGGCGCCAAATCGATCCGCAGTGCTCAGCACCGCCGCCGCCTCATCACCACCTCTGAGTCCGCACGGATTCGAGCTCGAATCAACGTCGGACAACGAAATGACTGACTGGAAAATCAATGGACAGCGAGTCGCTGCTGCAGAAGAACCGTCAAGAAACGGCTTTAAACCGGATTTCAAGCCGGAAATTTCCATAAAACACGAACAATCTGATGATCTCCTGCAGACCGGTGCGTCAACCAGCGGTCAAGCTGCTCGCGTCAACTTTCCGCGCATCAAAATCAAAATCCCGCGTCGTCACTGTCCGCCGGATCGACTGAAATCAATGTCGTCGCCAGAATGCTCCTCAATATTAGACGTCTCATCTTGTTCCTCGTGCGACTCAACAACGCCGCCGACAAAGAAACCGCGGCTTCGGCGTTCTCACTCGCCGAAAATCGACCATCGAACTTACCGTCGTTCGAAACGCTCGTCCGAATCGAGTTCACGACCAAAACGTCATCGTCATCAGCATAACAAACGACGACGCCTACGCAAGACGCAGTGCAGCCCGCTGATTGCGGCCGAGACCGCGTTCAATACGGCCGCTCGTGTGCTGACCGCACCGGAACTGCTCGAGACGTCCGAGACGTTACGCGGGCTGCTGCTGCAGCAGATCTCGCCCGCGACGTCGTCGTCGGCACCCTTGTCTTGTGCTGGCGCAAAGTCACCACAAAAGCCAGTGGTGTGCGAAACGATCAAACTTGAGTCTGTTTCCGTCGCCCCACTGACTGTTGACACGCAAGAATCGCAGACGCAAACCGACGATGCAACCGCGAGATTCTCTGCGTTCAATTCGACCGTCGAGATTTCACCGTCGGAAACGACGACACGCGCGAGTCAAACGGATGCAAACGCGCAGCGCTCGATCGAAACGGCGACGGAGCCGGTTTGCGTCGTCGATGCTGCGACGCAGGTCGAAATTATTGGCGGTCCAGCAGATCCGCAAACCTCGCAGAAGCCGCCCATGTTGTTACCGTTGCTCGGTCGGAAGCGCGAGAAAACACCGCCGGAACAGTTGAATTCTCAGTTGACGACAACGGCGTGCAATTCCACCGATCTCAGTGCGAGTCACAATTCTCACGATTCGGTCGCGAGTGCCCATCCGGCGATTTCTGGCGTTCGCAAAAGGTTGAGCCCGAAATTCGTGTCACTGGTTCACGTCGACCGCGACCCGCTTGGCGGTGCGCACGTGCTGCGAACTGATTGGCGGGCCGCCTGTTCGAAGCTGTCGTTGCAGGAGTTGAAAGAGTTCGGTCGGCAGTTCCTGACACTCGGTCTGAAGGAGGACAACGGGTGTCCGAGGTGAACATTTTTTTGTGATGAAGTAATTCGTTCAGTATCAAACAAAGTACATTGAAAATGTTCAGAAAAGACATGCATATAAAAATAAAAACTTTCAGAAAATTGAAAAAAAAACTTTTTCTGTTTTCAAAACAAACACTCATTTATGCTTGGTAACGTAAAACGTAAAACACTCATTTGTTTACATTACTTTTTTCTTACTTGAGGAGACCAGTAGTGAATGCACACTTCGTGCCACTGTCGCACTGAGTGGCTGCCAACGTCATTGTTACACTCACCACCGTTTTGTAATGTCACACCACACAAACACACCAGCAAAAACACATTGACATTTTGGATGAAACTGTTCCTTGGCCTGTGTGTTTGCTTGTGATTGTGAGTGGACTCTAGAATATCACAGCGTACTTTGTAAAATACGCTGATGTAAGTCTTTACTGTTTAATGGGCATTTAGTGATGATGATCTTGTCATCTCATGCACGATATTTTTGTCAATAAAACTATGGAATCGCTAACTTTGCCATTTAAGCACAGCCCTCCCTTTCTAATTCAGGTACGTGATGGCGTTGATCAAAAATGCTGTCGACGACCTGCCCGATATGCTGGCCTACCTCGACCATTACTACGGCAAGATGAATGTCAAGGTCGGATCGTTGCTGTCGAAACAGGACATCGAGTCGATTACGTTTGCAAAGTGCGTGCCGTTGTTGGTGTTGATTGTAATCTGGTGAAATTGAGTGTCATGGACGTTTTGACATCTTTCGTATCTGTGAGTGGAACGGTGATGAAACGAAACCTCCGTTGAAACATGGAAAGTAACGGTTGCAAAGCGGAGGTGCAGTTGTGACGTTTCAGCTGAACAGCTATCAGGAGTACGGGAAAGTTGAAAGGACGTCAAAAACATCGAGAAGTTTTTACGTTACGACAGTATGATTATGCTAAAAAATGGTTTCCATGCAGCTATGCAAGCCGAGTGCGCGGCAGCTACAACGCTGGCGTATACCGTGTTGGTGGGATGCACGCGTTGAGCATGGTAAGTCATCGAGCTCGAGCACAAAGCTTTTTATTCTTTATCACACTTTTTCGAGTCATCAGCTGATTGGTCGCATTCGCATTTGAATTAAGACCAGCGGAACTTTCATTTTGGTGATCTTGGCATGCATGTGCAGACACGACACAGACACGTCAACAAGGTGATGCGCTAAAACCTTCGGAAACAGTTTACAGATGACAGTTTTTGTTGGCGATGGTTGTCTTATCTATTCGTCGACATGACATGGCCATCCATAATTTTACCACCAGACAAAAAACGAACCGAAACTCGTGACCGACAAAACCTGCTGTCGACGAATGCTTTGAATTTCGAACTGTTCAAAATAACATTTTTTCTTCCAAACGATCCACTCGTTCAGGTCGGCATCAAGAAAGAGGAGTGCGGCGCCGTGATGGACGACATTCTGAACGCGCTCGAAGGGACGCCCTTCTTGGGGCCGATGTTGCCCTGGGGCAGTATGGCAGTCACGCACGGCATTGCGAGGACCGCCAGTTATGATGGGCCGATTTTGTGGATGCGACCTGGCGAACAGGTGCGCAGATTCTTAGCGCCTGGGTGGAGTTTGAGTCGGGCTGATTTTGTGGTTCACAAATCAACCGATTTGCATGATGGTTCTCTGCATTTCGAGTGTGGTCAGATAAAGGTAGTAAATGTTTATTGTGCTGCTGTAAAGCACAATAACAAAGCATGAAGCAAACACACACATTCGCTGAAGTGTCGTTTGTGTGCGCGTATCATCATTTAGTATTATCGTGCGAGTCTGTTTGCGAGCTGTTATAGTGTTATTAAAGGGTAAACTTTAAACTGTTATCAAACAGAAAAAAAACTTAGACAGTTGCAAAAAAAGTTCATCAGGTGGATTTTATCAGGCAAAGCTGTCATCAAAAAACTCCCAAAACTGCCCCCCTCTCATTTCGCGCCAGATCGTGCCGCTGGTCGACAGCAGCTGCAGTCCGCGTCGCCCGGGCGCCAGCCACCGACGTGCGTTGCCGCCGCGCGAGGCCGCCTTCCTCGACCGCACCTACTGCCACGCTGACCACGTGGGCGACGGCAGTCCCACCGCTGCCGTGGGCGTGCTGAAAGCGATCCGCTGCAATGACAGGCGAGCGCAGTGGTCATTGGTGGACATTGTGTGATTCGGATTCTCATTCGGACAAACGAGCCGTGTGTGAAGTTCTTGTCGGATGGCAGGCACGGCGCACCATTCGCAAAAGTCGCAACCGACTGATGTACGAATACAGTCGAACTCTAAATTATGGAGAATCAGCGTCGTCGTTGGTGATCACGTAATGCGTGCTTTCTGTGATGAGATTGCTGTGGCGGCGGAGTTTGGTTTGCACATGCATCACGTGATCACCAACCAATCAGCTGAGTCCTTATAATTTAGAGTTCGACTGTACACGTACAGTCCAGTCACCACAACACAAACATGCACACTGCGCAAGGCAACATTGCATCTGCGCCTGTTTGTGCATCTGTGGATTTTGAATCACGTGCACATAACAGACAATGCACAGATAGGTTGATGTGGAAATTCACAAATTGCCCAAGTGACCTTTCCGGTCGAATCATGAGATACGGCGCACACAGCAGCTTTTGAATTCTTGCGTCACACATGAACCTGCTATCCCACCGATGCACGCATTCAGTTCGTTATCATAAGAAAAAAAACAGGGCTAGTAATGTCTTCATTACCGCAGACGCAGCGCTCTGTTTGGTTTTGTTCCACCGAACGACTGAACAACAAGTTTTTCTTGCAATTTCAGGCCATCTCCAATAAAACGTTATCTGAAGGACGTGATTTGCTTCGACGCCGCCGACTATCAGAAAGTGATTGACCGACTGCAGTTGGACATTTATGAGCCGCCGATGTCGCAGGTTTACGAACGACTGGGCATTTTTTTAAATTATCATTTGAGCAATCAGTGGTGGTTTCAAACAACCAGTGTTCACGTACTTTTTACGTCTCCTTATTAGGTAGTGGTGCACAAATGCCGTGAATCAACCAACCAAACTGCACAAAAGATTTCCGCATGTCAGTCTCTGTCTCCAATATCATGTGGAGTAGAAGGGTAGATAGCTGTGAGACCGAACCGGAACAGGAAAAAACAAAATTAATCAAAACAACCAATATTAACTTTTATTTTGGTTTCGAGACTCGATGCGCGCATAGATTGGTAAACAGTTTCATGCATGACGCGGGAATTCAAAATTGACAAAGTGATCCGAGTCGCATAATTAGTTAGGGCCGAGTCACTTGGGCGATTTTGAATTGCCACATAAAGCTAGAAACTGGTTTCCTTTGTACATCTGCACACGCATTCAGTCGCAGAATCTAAAAAAAATGATTGCAAGATAATTTGCAGTGCGTCCAATGGGTGGAGGACGCGAAACTGTCGCAGCTGCGTGCGGAGGGCGTCCGCTATGCGCGCATCCAGCTGCACGACGACGACGCGTACTTGCTGCCGCGCAAAATCGTGCACCAATTTCGAACGGTGACCGCGTGCACGAGCATCGCGTGGCACGTCCGTGTGCGCGCCTACTACGAGCCGGGTGCAGACGACGACGAAGATGCAGCCGCTGTTGCCGCCACGACCGGCGATTCGAGAGTGGACAAGTCGAAGTCGGACGAATTGGTGCAGGAGTGCTTCGTGCAGTGTTCGCCGCCGCCGCCGTCGTCCGGCAGTCGCGTGGATTCGGATTGAGCGCTCTCCCGAGTTGTTGTTTTTCGCGCGCTCTCGGAAATTTCGATCTTGTGTGATGTTTTTCTCGAATTGTTGCATTTTCGCGCTCGATAGCAACAACGGTTGAACGGTTGTACTCCAGAAATTCACGGACATTCGGTCGTTTTGCAGCCCGTTTTTTTTGAAGAATGTGTGTGTCACTGTCAGAAAACAATGCACGACAAAGTGCGCGGTTTTGCAAATGTTTCTGTGTTTACGCCTGACAGACAAACGATAGTACGTTGTCTTTAACTACCGAAAGTTGTATTTATTTGATTCGGTGAATTTCAGTTTCGTTTTATTGCATTTTTCGTTCGTATCGCAATTCTCATAGACGCAGCGAGTTTGCTTCCGTTGTAGGTTTTTCTTATCCTAGACTTTTCGAAAAGTAGTATTTTCGAAGTATTCGCTTCGTTTTGTATCTTGTCCTTTCATCTTAGCTATCGTTCTCATGTGATTTGCTTCATTCATGTTGTTCTTTTTTGTACTGCATTATTATTTGTTCTCTTTCTTTCCTACAACTTTCGCACATCTCTTTTCCCCACACTAGCTGACATGTGTAGAATTATCACCCTTTTGACTTCAGCGAACCTTGTACTGCGACTCCAATTTTGAAATTTTTGTTTTTTGAAAGTCACCACGAGAAAACGTGTTCATAACTACAAATTTGCTGGGATTTCGATTTTTGTATTTCTCAATTTTTGTGCTGGCTGGAATTTCACAATAAAGCTGAAGTCGTGCATTGTTGCTTGTCAATTGTCATGTGACCATTTTCAATCGTTTTGCATGTATTTTGCTGTGAAAGCAATTACTTTTTATTTTAATTGCTGCGCATGTTTCCCTTTTTTGGCTTGGAGTTGTGGGTCTGGGTTCAGTTTGCTTGCCGTTGTCCGTTCGGCTTTGATGATCGTTTGCATTTTGATTCGCATCTGTTGATTGGTCGTCTCTGAAAGATGCAGCCAATCATTTTGCCGGGTGTTGCATTTTGACTCCTTGCCTGCTTGCCTTTGGCTATTTCGCTTCATGTCTTTGTTGTTGCAGAAGAACCGTTTGAAATCCGTTTTTGATTTGCTGCTTGAATGGTTCGTTTCGAATCTGCCGCGGTCGCAAACACGATGACGTCAACAAAGGAGAGAGCGCTGAAAGCGGGCAAAGCAACGCGGCCAAGCCCGGTGCACCAGCGAGTGGCCGCACGCCGCGTGACGAGCAACGTGTTCATTCAGTTCAATGAAACGCAAATCAAGGTCAGTGAGGTCTGTCGCTCAGAATACAATGTAAACTGAACAAACAAAACGGTTGCTTGAAGTGGCCGCTACACTGTGGTATGTACAGTGGCGGCCAAAAGTTTGGAAACCCCTGCGTGCGCTGCATATCGCGCCATTTTTGCGTTATTACTATGCACATACGCAAATATTTTTGATTTTTTGAACAAGCAACTGTTGTGTTCACAAAAACAAAGCTCGCATGTGTCGGGGAGAAACGCGCAATAAAAGCACGCATATAACCACCACGGACACGCGCGCGCATGGGGGTTTCCAAACTTTTGGCCGCCACTGTATGTGTGTGTGCGCGCGCGTATGGCGAGAGGTTCTCGCCCAAGACCATGCACTCATTCTATGGTCACACAGTGACAAGCGCACTGGCACGGCATGCCGATAAATGTCACACGGAGCACTGCTTGTTTCGATGCCAAAAATGCATGGTTTCGGAGACTCCGTGCGCGCTGACGCTGGAATTCTAAATTCGTAAATGCATTTTGAATTGCCGCGCAAAGATTGAAGCTGTTTCCTTTCTGCGTCTCTGCTGCAAACGCATTGACAACTATTGCTAACACACCAATTTCAAAAAAGACTGCAGGAGTTCAAGGAGGCGTTCAATATGTTCGATCAGAACCACGACGGCTTCATTGATGTTGACGACCTTGATGCAATGTTTCGATCGTTGGGTCCGTTTTTTTAGTTGGTAATTCCGTTGTATACATGGGCGTGATTGTGTTACTGGGGTGTTGTTTGGAGTCTGGTAGTGTCTGATAATCCTTCCAACTGTCGTCCAGAACCATCGTCCTAACCTCTTCTGGTGAGCTCGACGAGCACAACCGGCACCACCATGTAATATCTATACCACAGCTCGGATTTGCCGTACAGTCGAACTCTAAATTATATGGAATCAGCTGATTGGTCGGTGGTCACGTGATCTATGTTTTCTGTGCAGGCATTGCTGTAAAAGCGCAATGTGGTTTTCACAGAAAGCATGTATGCAGTGATACTAATCACCAACGAATCAGCTGATTCCTATAATTTAGAGTTCGACTACAGAAACAGTCGAAACACATGAACCGAACACACACAGTGGGTTGGCCTACATGTTTAAACGGCTGGTGCAAGACATTTGCGTTAAAAGACATTTACCTAGAAACTAACTGTTCTATTCTGTTTCATTCGGATTCCATTCACATGAAATCCAATATGGAAGGCACCAAAACCAAAAAGACAGCGAAACGTTTGCTTGTTTGTGCATGCAACATTCGCAGTGTCCCAACGGAGTGCACCCGTGCCACCTCAGACAGACTCCCCCCAACAGGCGATCCCTGGCACACGAGCACGCTTGTGCCTCGCAGGCCAGCAGCCGGATCGCGCGATGCTGCGTGCGATGATCGGCGAGTCGCCGGCGGCGGCGCACACTCAGCGACGCCTGAATTTCACGTCGTTTCTGACGTTGTTCGGTGAACGAATGAGCGGCACCGACCCGGAGAATGTGTGTGCAGACTGGAGAAGTTCTTTGTGTTGGAATGTTGGCATGGTTAATACGGTGGTTGGAGTGAAACGGAAAATCATGCGCGCGTTGTTGATTGGCTGCTTTTTGAATTGTCAACAGCCAGAACCGACACCAGCTTGCCTGATTGCTCCAGCATGACATGTTTTGGCAGGGCTTTCGGTAGTTTCGCTGCATTATGTTTTGAGAGATTTGTAGATTAAAAATTGTGCAAAAAAAGAAATTTGACGGTGGCTTGCAGTTGAATGTGGTGATTGGTTGGCCTCTGATTCGATGTCACCAACCAGTGCGCCGCCAGGTTTCCCGTTCGAACGTGTTGTTCTGTGACCATCATCTCCGTACATTTTCAATCGCTACTCGACGGCGTTCTGTACGCTTTCCTGGGTTAGCCCCGGCCTTAAAACAGCGCTGGAAATCACCGTTCGTTCGTGCTCTCAGGTGATCATGAGCGCGTTCCACTGTTTGGACGACGACGGCGTCGGCTACGTGGAGGTCGACAAGCTGCGGGAGTTGCTGACGTGCACCGGTGAGCGATACACGCAGCAGCAGGTGAGAGACGAACGAAGTTGTAAGCGACTCGCTGATTGGCCAAATTTGAATGCGTCGGACACGCTGAGTGCTTGTCGTGGAAGCGACTGAAAGAAGAATGTGAGAATGTCCAGAACCGGCATGTGTTGGTCATTTTTGTTGTTTTTTTATCGGAAACCATGCGCTTTCATTCCATCCAATCACACCGTTTAAAAAGTTGTGCTTCAGCTTGTGGACTGTTTCACAGAGAAAAAAATGATAAAAAAACAGGTTGACGAGCTGTTTCGTGACGCCCCGATTCGTGAAGGCCGATTCTACTATCGAGAGTTCACGCATTTGCTGAAGCACGGTGTGCCACTGTTGGTTGATCGTGAGGAACACGCGCGTAAAGCGCTGTGAAACTCTGAAAACGGATAGTAACATTTTATGTTTCTTGTATCCTCAAATCTCAGGTAACATTTCACGTAACAGGTCAGGTATGATCTTTTATTTTGGTCCCGAGACTCAATGCGCGTATAGATGGGTAAGCAGTTTCATGCATGATGCGGGAATTCAAACTTGGCAAAGTGATCCGAGTCCCCTTAATAAGCCGGGTCACTTAGGCTACCCTGGATGACCACATAAAGATTGAAACCCGGTTTACTTTCACGTTTACAATCGCATTGAGTCGCAGGACTTGAAGAAAAGATACTAACATGTCTGTGGCATTTAACACTCTAAAATTTGCATTGGTTGCCCAAAAATGTATTTGTGCTTCAAGTACGTTAGTTTTTTGCAGGTCCAGTTTGGTTGCAGAGATTCTGTTTTTTTTCTTCCGTGCTAATTTTTCCTTGTTCACACAAAGCTCATCTAACCTGAGTGCCATTTTCTCCGTTTGTGGTTGTTTTATTTTTGTACGTTTGACGTGTCGTTTACCATTTGTTAACGTTTTCGAAAAAGACCGAATAAAACCCGTGTGCTTTCTTTTGCATGTGCATTTCTAATTTACGTTTCGGCATAAGTCCAGTTCTTGTTTTTTGGTCTCAGCAGAGGCCCTTCTTGTAGTTTTGTTTCTTTGTTGCTATCTTCAAACAATTTTTCTGTTCAAGCCATCACTGAACTGCACTCGATTTCAAAAATGAATTGTTGTTGTTGAAACAGGTTTCTTGTGTGATTTGGAAAATTGTTTCTCTTTGCTGCTGCTCACACTGTCACTGCTTCAGTGCCACTGTTCATTTTCCTGCTTTTCTACTGATTCGTTTGAGTGACGATGTTTTACTGATTGATCTTTTTTCAAAGCGAAAAAAAAGTTTCGTTGCACGTCATTTGGCAGCACTGGGCTTTCTTTCTGCGGCAGAAATTGCGGCTTACCACGCCCTAAACCTTCTTGGATTAATGTTGGTTTTTACATTTTATGGTTTTCGTGATTCCAGTCAACTTGGGTTAACTCATTTCTTTTTGTCCAGTTTCAGACTGGAACGAGATCAGTTTGATCAAACAAAAGTTTCAAAAAGCCTCGAGTGAAGGTGAAAGAAAAGGGTCCGAAGAACATAGACAAAAGGTGACTTGCCAACATAGTTGTTCCAGAGCCGAGGGGTTGGGGGGGGGGGCCGATATAGATAGCTGGAGCAAATTTTCTAGATAGATAGATAGCTGGAAAATTTTGGGGGGGGCCGCGGGGGGGCATGTGACTTTGGGGGGGGGGGCGGTCAAAATTTTGAAATTTGATAGATAGATAGCTAAAACGCTAAAAAGCTATAAAAACAGCAAAATAATGCTAAAAATACACTAAAAATCAAGTATAAACGCGTATTTTACCTAAAATTAGCGAAATTTTCAAGAATTACGAGCAAAAATGGTCAATTTTGGTTAAAAAATGACTCATTTTATGTCTTCGAAGACAAAAATTTTCAGATAGATAGCTGGCTGAGAAATTTTTTAGATAGATAATAGCTGAGCCGAAAAAACCTGTTTGATAGAGATAGATTCGAAATTTTTTTGGGGGGGCCGGCCCCCCCAGGCCCCCCCCCCTAGAACAACTATGCTTGCCAAGTTCTCTCAGAATGCAAACCGTTGTTTGCCGATTACCTGCGATTTCACGGAACTTAGTACGTTTTTTTTGTTTCTGAAAGATTATTCACGTGGTTGACTTGACTTGACATGAGAATCAGACATTGCCAGTTTTTGCCGGAGTTTGGCACCTTGTGATTTCCACAACGGGTGCGCGAATAATTAAAACAAAAAAAAATCACGGACTTCAATTGCACTTCTCGAGATTTATAATGCAGATGTCATTGCTTTTTCTTCATCATGTTCTTTTCTCAGATCTTCGTGCGTGTGCCAGCGTGCAATTTTTATGAGAATCCGTACACAGCGAAATGGAAAGTGAAGCCTTCACCGGATTTTGAGAAACAGGTCTGTATTTTGAGTGTGACGAAGCAGGAAATGCAAGCAGTCCGCCATGTTCGGCCGCATTGACATTGGGCAATCCAATGAAGTAGAGGCGCCAACATTGTGACCATGAATGTGCAACGTCATGGAGGTCATTTGTTTTCTTCCAAGTGTGCGGCGTGAAGTTTTGCTGACGACACTGAAATCAATTTTCTTGAAATTTCGATCTTGTAATTTCGTGCCCATACTGTGTATGGTGCGGTCTTGTCTTGGCACTAACGTGCTGTGTTTCGTGACGCAACGACAGACATTGACTGCATGACGAATCAACGAATAAATGAATATAAAATGAAAGAAACAGCCACACCAGAGCTGATCGGAGTAAGAACGGGCGTTTTGTCCGCTGCAGACCACCGGGCGCACCGGGCTGGACGTCTGCGAGCAGCCGCACGAGGAGCTCACGAAACTGTACACTCGAATCTTGGACACGCTCGAGAAAATGCCGAAAGACGCCCTGTACCGACAGGCGACCGAGAAGCTCGTGAACGAACGATTTGCGCTCGTGAAAAACGTAAATGATGAGAGTGCTTTTCCTTGCATAATAAAGCCCGTGTGATTTCAGTCTGGTGGTCATTTGTGGAGATGGAAAAACCGGTTTCATTTCCGGAGAAAAATCGAGGAACAAAATGGGTGGCATCAAGAACTGCTGTATGAGGACGCTAATTTTAACTAAAAAAAATAGCTTTCGAATTTAACTGGGGATAAGCTATTTTGTTGTGCTGGTTTTAGAGAACCACACCACCACTCATCAGGCCAGTGCCAGTGTGTTTGTCTCATTAGTGAGCGCCTCGCAGTGCAAACCTGGTAAACAGAAGTCAATTGTGCCGTTTTATCAAGGTGTGCCAGAAATTTTTGACTATTTTCGTTAGCAAACTTTAGGAATCCGACATCAAAACGCTCGAGCAGAAGATCGGGCACGGTCAGATTGAAGAGGTCATCGAGCAAGTTAGTGACGTCCGGATATGCCAGTGTTTTCCGTTGCGTTTATATCACAGTGATGTTGCACAAACACACGACATTACAATGATATTGCACGTGTCAGTGGGTTCAAATAAAAACGATATCTTTTACGAGTCGCTTTTGGCTCCTAAACGGCTGAGGAAACATGGGCGACTCTCGTTTTTGGTGGTAAAAAGTGTTTTCCAAAAGGCACTGAACCCGGAATCGCGTGCTCACATCCCACTCCGGGTTTCGGTTTTCCGAGGGTGCCGCCTGCATCTCTTTCCAGTCTCTTCTATCTTTTTGTTGTTTTTTGTTTGCTCCGAATCACACGTCACTCGACTGCGCGTTTCAGGCCGAATACGAACTGGTGACCGCACGCGACATGCTGAAATACCGGGTCTGGGAGCCGTTAGCGGAGCAGCCGCCGGCAAAACAGTGGACGTGGCCGATTTAGCACGCGAGCTGTTTGTGATCACCATTTTTTTATTCATGTCCACTGCCGTAAGTTCTTTTCCGAGGCTGATTTTGTAACGTTTCAATTTTTAGTGAATTTCTATTTTTTTCGCTTGAGAACACAACGGAGTGTGTGAAAATAACAAAACGGCACCATGGGATAGAACTTACGGTGTTTACTTTAATTATTTTTTTAGCTTGAAAATACAGCAGCTAGCAGTTGGGTTGCTGAATAGAAGTGAGTATTCAATTTGTTTGTACAGAACAGAACCACGAATAGTTCGTGTCCATGTATGAATGACAGAAAAGGCTAACACAAGAACTGTGCGAGTTGGTGTATTTATTTTCAAATTGTATAATCGCTCAGTACAAAATTATGCAAAAATACTTGTAGCAACATGAGTAGTCTATTATCGTTACAGGAAGACCGCGTGCACAAAAGTTTCACGCGTTGGGGAAAAGCCGGACACCAAACCAGACGCATGACGTCATCCGACGTCTTTCGTCAGCTACCGTAACCCAATTTTGAATTCCCGCGGATTCTTGAAACGTTTTTCCTATCCCTGTGTGCAAAGGCATAGAGAACCGGGACCAAAATGAAAGATAATACCTGTAACAGCAACGTAACACATTTTGTTCTGCATCCCGCACACTATTCGTGCGTTTTGCGATTTGGCGAAGTTGCGACTTAGCTTTAGGTGTCCATGTTTTAAGTATTTTGAACGCAATTTACCGCAGTTTCATGAATCAGGAATGCGGCTACCTTCACGGGACTCCAAAAACTTGTTTTTTTTCTGTTTTTTATTGCTTATAAACTTCTGACTAAAAGCCCCCCCCTCCTTCCTTCGTGTCTGGAAAATTGAAGCGTTTCTGTTTGCCAACAAAATTGTAGCAACTGCGGTAAATTGCGCTCACAAAATCACACCAAAACCACAGTCTATGCAGGCACACAGTCAGCTGGTTTCTTGAGCAACTCATCTGGATCCACCCTGACCGTCAAGGCGTGTGCGACGTCGCCCAACACGTACAGGGAGCCAGTGCACTCTGGCGATGACGGCAGATCCATTGAAAAGACTTTCTGCGAAAGAAAAAAGTGTTGAAAAATATTGAGACATTCTTTCTGCTTAGCTAACGGCCTTGCCGCAAGACCGCGCACTCTCTCTTGCAACGTATGATTTCAATCTGATGTTACGCACACAAACACACTGACACGTTTGCACGCATCGATGACTGATAGAACTGCGCATGGTAGCGTATGGTTTGTCCCTTGGCGGTGCGCTTCATTTTCACTTGAGAAACATGACCGACTTGAGATACCAGAAAACAGCCACGAATGCGCGCGTCTTCAGACCGGCGAGTTACCTGAGTGCAGTTCACGGCGATGCCGCGATCGATTGGGAATTTGTAGCCACCGACAACGAGACGAGCCTTGCCCGATTTCAGCAGTTGTACGCGTCCTGAACAAAAAACAACATTTTAACTCAACATGACTGCTTTAACGGACGAACACAATAAGTTTGATGTGCACTTTGTTTCACAATCTGATGGATGATTCACAGCCTTATTATTCCAGTTTTCTCCACTCTATTTTTTAGGCTGAAAAGATCTGCTGAAAGTTTTGCAAGACACAAAGGCATGAGAAGCACGTATGACGTCACTTTTATTTGAACACGTTCAAATAAATCTATAAGATACACTCCAAAAGAGCACCATTTTCTGAAAGCAAACATGCATGAAGCAGGCGTGTTGTTACTTGTTATCGCTGTCTCCTAGTGACGCGCCGAGTGGCTGCATCCAGCAGTGATCGGCCAATCAGCGCGCGGCAGTGCACCGTTCAAACGCCGAGAGCAACCAATCAGCGCACTGCACATCAAATAAACCCACCAATGGTCGCTCCATCCGCCACCGAATGCAAGCAGTGCTCGAGTTTCTTGTCATGAATTTCAGCTGTCGGTTTCTCTTCTCCGGCGCTGTGCGCTTCTTGCGGCCGCGTTTGGTTGGTTGCTGTTTTGGAAGGTGCCGGCTGCTTTTCGTCGTCGTTCTCGTTGCCGCCAACGTCGACGAACGACTGAAGAGAATTGGGATGACACGCATGTATTGTTAATTTATTCAAACGTGTCCGGACTAAAGTGGCGTCATTTGCTTTAAAAATGCCCGTTTGTCAAAGTACAGACACTAAAATGTCAGTTTGGTGTGACTGATTCGACATTCACCATTTGTTTACGGGAAGAAATCGGCTAAACGGAACGTCTGGTTTGCTGTGAACGACAAGCGCATGTTTGGCGACACATGACGTCATTTCAGTGGGACACGTTTGAAAAAATAGGTCATACACGGTTCAAAAATGAAAATCATCCAATCGATCAATTTTTATCAGAACTTCATTATTTCTTTCAAAACCTGTAAATTCAGTCCCCAAGTACACTCACGGGAAAAACGAGCTGCAGCCGCAGCGTTTGCATACAAAGAAAACAATTCGACCACACAGATGAGAGATTTCTCTCAGTCTATAATATATCGTTCTTCTGACCAGTACCTTCGGAGTCGCAAACAGCCAATCAGGTTCTTTGCACCCCCCGAGCCTCCGCCCACCTTCTCCGACAACTCCTCCGTTCGTCCGCTGACGACGTCGCCAAAATGTGGCGGGAAATTCAAAAGTAGCAACTGGTCGGCCCGACTACGGTGAGAATCTTCAGTGGCATCATCAGTTCTGGTCTTGGACCGATCGAAAGCGGACTGCAGTATTTTTGCAACACTTTGGCTCGTTGTTCGTGATTCGTCATCCGAATCAGAATCAGAGTCAATCCGACGACGAGTCACTGGAAATAAAGTCCGATTCAAATTGTAGTGCCCTTCTCGTTGTGATGGCGAGAGCATGGGACTCGTGGGATAGCCGTCCATTTCCCGTTCCCTCCTATATCCACCGGAGGTTATGGTTTCTTTCTAAAACTGGTGCGGAACTCGCAAATCGGGGCTGCGCAAATGTCTAACCCGACAGATTACGGTATTTACCGTAGTCGGTCTCGACAAAATCTGTCTGCACGCGTCCCTTATTGTCAGGGTGAGTTTTGCGGTGTTAGCCCTCCATTTATCTCAACTTGTCAATGGTTTTTCGCCAGAATCAATAAAGTTTCAGTTAGATCGCGTCGAGACTTAATGCAACCAATACCGTACTCCGTGGTCATAAAGTTTTCGCGTTCAACTGTACAGGAAGCTCG
Source organism: Theristus sp. LFF4_11 (assembly GCA_030248135.1). Lineage (NCBI taxonomy): Eukaryota > Metazoa > Nematoda > Chromadorea > Monhysterida > Xyalidae > Theristus > Theristus sp. LFF4_11. The sequence goes on from JASANC010003785.1 coordinate 31,134, forward strand.
GATTACACAAAACTGAATCACTAACAATTCTGTTTCCGTTTCTCTCTGTCCGTCGACGTTGAATGCGTTTGCAGTTGCAAGTCATCAATCGAGACCGGATCAATGTAGCGTAGTTTGGTGTTCGACTCGACAAACTAGAAGACGAACGAGATTTTTTGGTGAAGCGAAATAATGAACTTTTTTCATTTTATTCTCATTTACTTCATCCAAAATATTAAAAGAATGCAAACCGCAACGCCGTCCGCAATTTTACACGGTGCAAAATGCTAAAAGAAGGGTGAGAGAATGTTGATTGGTTGTGGTGGGAACCAAGTAGGACCAACCGTCAAGTGCCATCCAAAATGCAGCCAATCATCAATGCAAACTCACATCATCCCTCAGTAGTTGTTCCAACGCGTGATCGTCCGCATCACGCTCGTCCTCCATCAGTTCGAGTTTCACCTGAATTTATTATTTCTAAAAAACACTGTTGTTCAGAGAATTCAGATTGCCGCACGAACTGACCATTTGAAAGGTCTGGATGTGACAACTTTCAGACATAGCCTAGGTACGTGTAACTCCGCCCCAGCGCACCTCTTGTTCAAGCCGGCCATGCCTGCGAACGCGCGGCGGCAAGTCCGTGTCGTCGCCTCTGCGATCGTCCGTCTGCGCGTTTCGCGTGCCGAATCCATCGGCGCCGGGCGCACGAGAGACCGTGAAGCTGATGCCAGACGCAGCATCTGTGAGTTATTTTACTTTTCTGGTTCTGCGAGTGAATGCATTAAGAGACAATAGTTTCATGCTTTTTGTGTCACTCCAAAATAGCCCATGATAACCCGGGCGTATTTTTCGGGATTCAATTTCACTCTCATTCCCACCCATTCTCAAACTCGAAACCGCTGTTTGCTCGACTGCTTGCGGACAGAAACTATGGTCGAAAACTGTGCTCACCGCTCATGTACGGTATCAAACCGTATTCAGTCTCGGCACGATCGTACTGCAGACATGTAAAGGTCATTGCATCAATTTTTGTTATGTTTTTCTGGCATTTCTTTTTTTTGTGGCAATTTTCCGTGACGGTTAAAGTGCACAGACCAATCGTGTATAGTATAGGCCGAATAGGGTTTGATACTGTGCCATGCAGCGACAGTATTGACATTTGACTGCAGGGACAAACAGCAAAAGACAGTGCTCGAAAATCCAGTGACGATTTCCACAAACCCGCAGATTTGCCGGCCGTTTCTGGCCGGAGTGCCGGACCGAGCGAGAAAACGCCGCCAGTTTCGACGATCGTGCCAGGACCAGCGGCAGCGCCACGACCACGCCCACCGCGACCGCTCCGTGCACCACGACCTCGTTGTTGTTGACGATCAGTGTTACTGGCACGAGATGGACTGAAATGCACTTACATAACTTACACTTTAGTCTTGCATATAAGGTTCCTCCCACTTATAAGACCCCTACCCAAACGTGGACGAATGTCACACGGCGGAAAATGCAATACTTTACAATAATTGAGCTGGCTGATTGGACTTTGAATGACTGACAATGATAGAGAGAACCATTTTTAAAAACTAAAACGCTGACCACATGTGAACCTGAACTGAGCTGACTTTTGCAACTGTTAGCAGCTGATCAGCCACAGTGCGCTACAACCAGTTAATAGCTCCAGTGACGTGCAATTTTCGGTAATCAGCTGCTCAAAAAATGCGTTCTTAAAAGTTCAGCCTACCTTTTCACCTCCTCCACTTTCATCTCGCGCTTGTTCGCCGTTGCGAGATTCGGCTTGAATTTCGGCGCCGCTCCTCGGCCTCGTTTGCCGCCGCGTCCGGACATTTTTTATTTTTATTGCTTTTATAGCTTATCCTACAGTGCTTACTTATTTCACATCATCAAAATATTTTTTTTCTCGTTCCTGTTTTTTTGTCGCCAGAATAAGTCCCAGTCTAAAGACCGTACCTAATCAATAGCATGTTGATTTCAAACTGAAAAACACTGATATCACTGCACAGTGCACGGTCCTTAGACAAAAGAGTTTATCAATATATACAGCATGGCCGAATAAATGAGGCAGTCCATCAAGGCGGGATTAGTCGCTGACTAGGAGTTGTCTTTTTCAAAAAAGCCAACATAATTTCCAATCATGTGTGCAAGGGAGAAAGAATGAACAGAATAATACGGATAATCCATTAGTTTAAAAAAACGCATCAAATTTGGCATACAATTTGGTTTCTGAACTTCTTTTTCTTTCATTCAAAATTCGCGCGCTCCTTGCACCCTGAAAAAAGCTGCCATGTTTAATCGGCTATACTGTACAATTGTTTCCAGTTTCGTATGGCCTGTCCTCACAACTACGGTTACTATGATCTTAGTTTCACATAACATCCACAAAATAATTTATTCGCTCTTGACTGACTTCACAAGCTCAATATCATCAACCATTGAACGGCCAAATAGCATGTCAATGAATTTTATTCATTCCAACCTGAACTTCAACAAAACGTAACATCGGGGTGAATAAGCAAAACATTTGTAATGCCAAGCAGTGAACAGGCGAGCAAGTAACAGTAAAATAAAGAAATAATAAGTTGGCTGAAGAACACGTTTTTATCAAATTCAAATCGTCTTTCATTTTGCTGACAACTTCAAGTTGTGCTAAAAAAACAAGCACGACATCACCAAAAAAACATATGAGCATTATATCATCTTGACAGTTTCTTTTTGAAACTAAACAAGCTCAAACGTCGAGCTGTTTATTTTTTTGTTCTAGAATAGCAAAAAAATGCGGCTTCGTAATGTGCATCGGATACAGATAAGGCACCAGTAGACAGTTGTAAATTTTCTTTGAAATTTCAGACCTAAAATCAAAAATACCAAATGTCCAGCTCTAACCCTCCGAAAAACCTTTCAAAATACTTGAGTAAACTCTAAAATCAATACTGCTTGAAATAAACACCAAGAACCACCACATCACATGTACGTTGTACATTTCTGAACGCAAACAGCTGATTGGGTGAACTCTCAATTGGCACGTTGAGTTCAACCAATCAGTGTTAGTGAGAATCTGAAAACGACAACGTTTCAACAAAGCTGTTACCAAGAGGCAATTTACAATGTTTTTTAATCAGAGCTTAGCACACTGACTGGCTGAATATGTGACTGTGAATTTGCAAAAAAGGCGGTGTGGGTTAGTTGCCACCAAATGGACTTGCGCCAGCAGCACACAGGTCACACCACCGCACGGCAAACATGCACGGGAGCCTGTGAAGCCTGTTCCGAGGCCTACCAGGAACAGCCATGTTGGCCGTTCGCAACAGAGCACTGAAACAGACGGCACCTACCAGGCTACCCCAAGCTTTGAGCGTCAAGTCCAACAAATTATCCATTTTTCTTCCATTGAACAATTTCACCTACCACAACCACGTTACCCCTGTTCAGCCGGTTTGGCTACCTACCATGAACAGGATTGGCTCCCGAGCACCTCTGCGCACGGGCATGGTCCCATTTCAGATCGTAGTTGTACGCAAAAAAACTCGCACAAACATCACAACACATTTCTTTCGGATTCAAAGCACTGCACGCAGTCAAGAAGGCTTCCTTAGTGATCTAATCCTGGCAAAGAAAATCTCACAGCGACTAGCAGAAGGAAAAAAAACAAATAATGAAAAATCAAGTGAAAAAAGTGAATAAAAAAACGTATGTCGGAAAAAACGTGCGCAACAAAAGCATTCATCGAATCCACCGACACAGAAAAAAAATCTCCGCTAGCCCGTCAAGAAAAACAAAACAAAAACAAAAACCACAAATCAATCACAACTCAAACATATTCTCGTCCGGTGCAACCGGGGGACTAGCGGTGGTCACGGTGGGGGGCGGCGGCGGTACCGTATCCCTCGGCGGCGTGTCAGGGGGCGGTCGTGGCGGGTCGCTTTGCGGTGGGCGAAACTTGGTGCCCGTCGTTTGTGGTGGCGCTTGGTGCGGTCGCTGCGGGCATGCACCGCCACCGTCGTCGTTGCCACCAGTATTCGTTGTTGTCGTGACGAGTTTTTGTTGTTGTTGCTGTTGCGCCTTCTCCGTCAGCCACTTCGTCTCGTAGTCCTTGACGCGCTGCTTGATCACGGCCAACTTCTCGCGCAACTCGACGTGCTGCTGCCGCGAGCGGATGAACGCAGCGTTGTGCTCGTAGTGGTAGAAACGACACTGGATCTCCTGTTCCACCTGCGCAGAGAATCAATCACGGAAACAGTTGGAATTAGATCGATTTTTTAGGCCTGGCTAATTTGTAATAGTAAGCTAAGCTGATTGGCTGGTACGCACTCGTGATCTGCATCAGCATGCAATGATTAGGGATCGAAGTTGATGCCAACATCATGTGTGCTTCAACCAATCAGATAATACCACTAACTACATACAAATCGTTGTGTTCATGGCAAAAAGTAACTGTCATTTTTTATTATTTCGAATTTTGAAGTTTTATAAAAAAACTAAAAATGACAGAAATTAGCGGTTTTGTCATTTCTCAAGCGTTTTTTTTGAAAAGCAGTGTCGACTTACAAACTGTCTTCTAAGTTGAGCAAAAAAAATATTTTAATTTTTTAGGTTCTGCGAGTCGCGATTCGATGGGCTTGCAGACGTGAAAGAAAAACTAGTTTCAATCTTTATCTGGCAATTCAAAATCGCCCAAGTGACTCGGCCCTATTTAGGTGATTCGGATCAATTTTGAATTCCCGGCTCATGCATGAAACTGTTTGGTCGCATGCATGCACGCACCGAGTCAGACCAAAATAAAAGATAATGGTAAGGACTCCGTTTGATACGCTGTTCTTGCAGTTTTATCGGAGTTACTGCGGTTCGCGGAATAAAATGAAATGAAAGGAAATGAATCTATGAAGTGCTGGAACCGGAGTCATTGTGCCACTTAAAACCGATAACTCACAAACCCGCTTATGCTCAATGGTGTCCGGAGCGCTCTGTTCGAGTTTTGTGCCCAACCGACTGAATTCATCCGCGACCTGCGCGATCTCGCGATACGCCGACATATACAGTGGATAGTCGTGCTGGAGAAAAAACAAACCGGTGAAAAACAAAATCGAAACTCAAAACTGTTTTTATTGTGTCAATGATGCACCGACCACAAGTGGTCACAATAGGTCTCGTGCGCGTGCCTGTGTGTTTGTTTTTGAGCATGCAACACATCACATTAGCAGTACCCACACGGCAGTACCTATTGACCGCATAAGCCATTTTAAAACACAGCTACGCGACACCAATGACTGCTTCACGAATGCCATTTAAGGTCCAAAGTGCCCAAGCTTCAAGCACAGCACTTCAAATGTGCGCCACATGAACGAACAATCGCGACTCACAATGAACGCCGCCCTGTAACGCTCGTATTGATCGTTGTTCTTGATCGGCGGAAATTCGGCGCTGAAATCCGGCAACTGTGCGCTCGTGCACGACTCGACCTTCGGTTCGGGCAGCACGTGATCGCCACGGTTGGGCACGGACGGATGCGGCTGCACTTCGGCTGCCTTCGGCCGTCGTTGGTGTTGTTGCTCTCGCAGTTGGTTAGTCTCCATTTGTTCTTGCTCCTGCTGTGCTTCCCTTTGTTGTTGTTGTTGTTGTTGTTGTTGTTGTTGTTGTTGTTGTTGTTGTTGTTGCACCAGCACCGTTGGAGGCGAGATCTGCTTCGCCGGTCGCGGCATACTGGCGTTCGGATCGAGCGTGTTTTTGTTGGCCGGTATCGCCGCCTGGGTGGTGCTGAAATAAAAGAAAACCAAAATGTAAACGAATAATAACTGTGCCAGATGCTAAACAGCAATCGACAGTGTGTGACGCTCCCTTACTACAGACAGATTTGGAGCGTCACGAAACACAATTCTACGTTGCAACGATGTTGAGCCCGAATACGGTAGATGCGTGAAAACTCCGTGGGTGCCCGGATGCGCGGCCGCGGAGTGCGGGCCGTCAACGGCTGCACGGCGCGCGCGTGGGTATCGCAGTTGTGCGTGTTGTGTCGGGTGCTCATTTGACAAAGGACACCCAGTTCAGTTATTTATTCTACCGCACACAATACTCGGCTATACTTTCGTTTCCACCAAATGACACGGCGCACAACTGACCCGGCTGCGGTGGCGTCCAGTGCCGGGCGTTTGCGTGCCCCACTGACCATCGCGGGGCGTGCAGCGGCCGCATTCGACTTCACCATGTTGCTGCCGGCTGGGTCTGCTGCGGTTAAGGCGTCTGCAACACAGCGATACCGTCCGATTATCATGCATTGTGTGTTCATGGTAAAACAATTCACTGATGCTCACGGCATCACAATTCAACATTATTGGTCGGATAGTTTACAATTGCAAGAACGATCAATCAGATTGTTTGTCCGACATTCAAGCAGTCAACCAAAACAGGATTTTAAGCAACAAAAACAACAACAAAATATCACAAACCATTCTGAAGTTGACTGGCAGCCTGCCGCCGCTGTTCCATGTTGCGCTTGTTCTGTCCAACCTGAAAAACCAAAAGAAAAAACATTTGCATTGAAAAACGAACTTTCTGAACACCGTTTTGTTTTGTCCAAATCTCTCGGGCTTTTAAAAATTCGTCTTGTTCAACTGAATGAGAGTCCCTTTGGTGGAAAGGATGCCCCACAACTAATCATAGTCCTGGTTTAGATGTGGTGTCAGTTCTAAACCCAAGGTCATTTCTAAACCCGTTCTAAACTGTGTTTTATAAACCGGGTGTGTTTCTGCACGCATGCACGCACTCTGTTTCTTCACCACAGAAAACATTTCACGTGTTTTCCAGTCACAACTTAAAACATATCAATTGCTTATCATTTATGATATTGACTTTACTTTGTACAGCATACATCATGCCATCTGGCAATATGAATATCATAATACGGCATATGTTTTTTTGGCATTTTCATGAATCAATCGCACGTACCTTTCAGATTCAAAAGACTGTAGGTAACCTAAGGCTTCGCAAGCCATCATTTGAAGGGACCTAAGGCTTCGCAAGCCTTCATTTGAAGGGACCTAAGGTTTCGCAAGCCTTTATTAGAAGATGCATACTGAAATTCCCGTGATGGAGTTTTTGAACAATCATTTTTATTCAGAATCTTTTTATTCAGAAAGAACATTTTTATTCACAACAAAACAAAAACCACTGAGTAATATGCAGCAGAAGTAACTTTCCTATTTGCGTGAAAAAAAACAACACATGCGGGCACACCCTGTATCGGGTTTAGAACTGACCGGGGGTTTAGAAGAGACCGAGTGTTTAGAACCATCCGCACACCCTGGTTTAAAGCCCGTGCACTGTTGTTGTAAATCATACAACCATTAAAACGAACACAGACGACCACAAACACAATGGCACATCGGTATTGAATGTGAATGGCAGTGAGGTGAGCTTTTCCATTTTACCTGTATTCGATCGATCTCCTGGTAGGCCGGCCATTCAAGGTCGACTTCCGACCAGAGCGAACGACGCAGCTCGAATGCGTCTGGGTTTCTCTTCGATTTCGTGGTGACCTGCGGAGTGAGCAACGCATTGTGTCCGGAGAAAAACTGCTTTTTCTTCTCTGGCAATCACACGAACTGCACCAAGATCGTGTCGAGACCTGCCCGGACCGAGCAGCCACGATTGTTATGGCGCTCCACTTTGCGACCACAAACACGCATTCAGATCGGCTGCATAAAAATGGTGCTCCCCATCAGCGTGCGACCGTGTGCGGTGCGCACCAAACATTCACTGCACGCAGTTGAATTGGAAAAACTGGACAAGCGTAAAACTTGTGCTATTTGCTCGTGTTGCGCTATTTCATTCCACGAAGTCGTTACTAAAGGCCACGTGCAGATCTTCTCTCCAGTGACAGAAAACCTTGAAAGACTGAATATCACCTCACCTCACATCACAAAAGACTCCCTCAGGCCTCACCTCACGGAGGCACGAATCGAAATCCTCCGAATCAGCGGCGCCCAGTCCCTGCGCCTGAAGACGAGCGAGCAGTTTCTCTCTTGTCATCGGTTTCAGAGCTAATTGGTGAATCAGCCGCTGACGAAGGGGACGCCTTGAAATCGCGTCCGTACCCTTGTTCGGGGCTGGAGCACCTTTGGAGGCGCCAGTTGGGTCGCCGTGTGCTGTCATGGACGAGGACGTTGACTGGCTGTTGAGCAACTGAAATGGAGAAAAAGAGAACTTGTCTATTCACAGTTTGTGCATATTTGTTTTCCGCTGCTATTGCATTGAACTTTATCGAGTCCATACAGCTGATAGCAATCAAACAAATAAGTTTTCACAAGATCAATAAAAACTCCATGAACAATAAACAACAGTTCATGCACGTCAAAATGCGCATCGATAAAACAAAATTACCAAATAACTAGCTCAAAAATCGCCTATCGATTGGTCGGCGAGCGCAGCCAATCTTCAGAATTGAATAGCTTGTTTTTCGTCCCGCTTACGCGAGACCACAAAAACTGAGAGGTATACTCATAAATTGCTCCTCTGCACGGAAATCTTTAGTAAAAGGCGAAAGATTTTCTCGCAAACTGCAGAGGAACCAGAGCTGTCGAAAATGCGGTTGGTGAGGGCAGGTCATGAGAATGTGCAACATCAACCGGGCAAGCAGCCATGTTTGGACACACCTTCGCATTCGTACCCGTGCTGGCTGCACCCGTGCACTGCTCGAGTCTCCCAACGGCGCCGTTGGTCTTGCCGAGCAACTTGTTCAGTTTGCGTTCGGCCGCCTTGTGCTGCAGCGCCTTCGGCTGCGTCGACTCTTTGGACGCCTTCTGCAGGGCGGCCGTCTTCTGCGCGACACTCGCGAAACTCTGCTGCTCGTTCGCGGCCACCTGCGACACAGCAAACGAAATACAAGCTTCACCACCGTGTCATACGGTGTTCTTGCAGTTTTATTGGAGTTCGTGCGGTACGCGAAATAAAAGAAATGAACTCTTTGGGTTTTTTTACTTTTTTCAAACTTTTTCTTTGCATGACTCGTCATGCATGAAGCAGATAGTACACCAAACACACAAGTAGACAAACAAAAAACGCGTCACACGGGGCGGTGGCTGTTTCCGCTAAAAGCCATTGATTCACCACTGCTTATTGCGGCACACCACGACCCGCTTGGCCGCAGTTCACGGAGCTCGCCCCAACACACCTGCGGGGCCGAGCCGGCCCGGCCACGTCTGCGGTACCCATTGGCATTTTCCACTCGCTTGTCTCCATCTTGCAATCGGAACTAACAAACAACAGAAACAAAACCGGCAACCGTGATCTTCTGTCCGATCGAGCTGAACGAGTAGCCATGCTGTGGGTCTAATCGAAGGGCGTCGGTGCCGGTGCACGATTGAGCCGTCCATTGGAACGTCGTCGTCGACTGCTCACTGCCGGAGGCGCAGCCTGAACAATGTGCGACAAATAGCTGAAGCGCCTGACCCATGCGCTCAACGCCCGTGTCATGTGCGCTTGGTACCGTGGTACAGAGTGCGTACGATATTGATTTGGTGTTGATTTGCGATTTGAAACCGGCTTTAGTATGCGCGTGGTGTCGCTTGAATGCGTGGAAAATAAACGCAGCTTCATAATATATAACAATACAAAGAAAAACTAATACCCCCTCCAAAAAACACATAATAATAGGCCGATAATAATAACAGACCGATAACCAGGCGACCCGTGTTGTTTCCGTCGACCTGGAAAATTCAAAAGAGAAAAGTTCAAACTGTGTGAGTCCTGTCTAAAATCGTTTTTTAAAGCGACCAGAACACAAGCACATCGCAAGTAATGTTTCGTTTGACCGTGAAATAAATATGCAACCGTTTGGCATCCATCAATTGGCACTCACACATCACGCACCAGCACAACATTACTGCCGTGCCAGTGCAAGTGTTCGCTTTTCGACTGAGACTTTCAAGCACCAGAATAAAAAACGGACAACACAAAGGGCTGCACCTGCACGGCGAGGGGCGGCCGATGCTGCGGCTTCTGCTTCGCGGCACCAACGAGCGCACTCAGACAGGCGTCCGTCAGTTTCACCAGCGCCACCGTCGTGCGACCGCGACTGTTCGACCCGCGCAGCCCGCCGGTGAGACGGTGCACGGCGGGCGGTGGGTCGGTAGCGGCGTTCGTGCCCGCTGCGGAGGACATGTTACAGATTGAATCGGCTTCTTTTGTGAATTCTTCACCGGTGTGCTTATTATATGACTTGTAGTCGGTAATACAGTGTCGTCGCGATATTATTTTTTCGAGTTGACGCCGGTAATTTTTGCTTTTTCGGGTTTTTCCCTTGATTCTAGCCGTTGCCCCACCACGCGCGACTGCTGTATAACGAAATAGAGAAAATACAGCGTTATAATAGTGAAAACGTGCGATTGTCTGTAACATAACATCATCACGTGAAACGCTGCTAAATTAGGAGATAGCGGGAAGGGAACTTGATTTTATTTGATGAAAAACATTGTCGTTTGAACATAAGCATTATGAGAGCAAAAGGTAAACAAAGAACACAGCTTGGCGCTTTTGCTGAAAACAGTTCCAATGAAACAAAACAGTGAGCGGTGCACGAAAAAACGCAGTATCACACCGCTTTCAAGTCGATGTGATAAAAAAGCTGTTGATTTTGCCAAAAACACTGCTTCTTACAATCGCGGCACACGCTTGCATGATAAGTAGCGAATGATTGGACCTTTCTTTAAATTCGACAAAGCTGATTGGCTAACATCAATATCGTGCAGCCAATCAGCGTGCCACTCTTCAATGTAAAAGTAACTTGAAAGAGGGTGGTATTTTTTGGAGTAAAAACAAAGTAACAATACAAACAATAAAAAAATAATAACTGTGCAGATGTAAATGCCAGGTAGTCTGAAATACGAATTGTGACGGATTGACAGAATCGCATCACCGAACATGCAAGGGTTCAAACTATTCCAGTCAAATTTGAGTGATGTCAAAAAAAACCTCTTAAAACTTTTCCTTCTTTTTCTCAATTGTGAAAAAAGTGATTCATTCACACACTTTCTGAAAATTCAAGTTGACACAAACTTTAGGAATGGGAGAGCGAGAGTTATATACGGTATGGCCGAGTAAACATGGCAGTTTTTTTCAGGGTGCAAGGAGCGCGCGAAATTTGAATGGAAAGAAATAAGACGTTCAGAAACCAAATTGTGTGCCAAATTTGACGCGTTTTTTGAACTAATGGATTCTTCGTGCTATTCTGTTCATTCTTTCTCCCTTGCACACATGATTAGGAATTTTGAAAAAGACAACTCCTAGTCTGCGACGGATCCTGTCTTGATGGACTGCCTTATTTATTCGGCCATACTGTACGTTTTAACGATCGAAACGGAGACAATCGAGCGTTGTCGCAGAACAGCAACGAACAACATTTATCACGTGAACGTATCCTGTCAGATAACATTTGTTTTAAGTTCGGAACTTTTTTGGCACAAATCTTTGTGGAAAAACTATCCGCAAAGCGCCCGAAGTCCGTTTGTACCAAATAGAACAGGGTACGGTTTGGTACAGTACCACGTACCGAAGTAGGTCTCGACACGACCTGGATACAAGTTTTACGATAATTCGGTAATATTTTGAATCTGACAATTAAACCCTGACAATCAGGGACTTGTACAACTAGATCATTCTGAGACCAGATTCTAGGACAAAGAAACCTGCAAGAGTATGGCAACCTGTACTGATATTCAGTTAAGTTCTAAGCTATGGCTTCAATCATTAGAACAACTGATCAATAAATGTCAAAATATAGCAGCAAACCCAAAACTGAACTGACAAACAAAAAAGTATTCAACAGCACACAAAAGAAAAATGCGCCAACATATTTTACTGCGCATTTCGGAATAAAAATCATAAAAACGAACTTTTACAACGCTAAATAGCAGCTAATTTGCCAGCAATAGTGTGTTCCGCAATGGGTTGTTTCTGAAACGAAAATAACCAGTTTCAAAAAAAGTATGCTGAAACTCAAAGGTGATTGAAAAATTCACAGGAAACACGAAACCCAGAATAATGTGCTCAATAATCGTCTTGAATTGAGTTCATTGATTAGTCCTGCAAAGTTGACGCAGCCTATCAGCATGTTTTGCGCAAATTGCATAATTTTGTCTGTTTTATGTGTATTCAAAATGCAAATCAATCCGACACTGGCTGCAGGCTGCATGTTGGTCACGCCATGATATTTATTATCACCGAGTAAAACTGTCCTACTGAACGCCATAAACAGTTAACAAAGCTCAACAGGCCAAAAAAAAAAACAAAAACCAGTTTAATAGCAAATAGTTCAATAATTGATAAAAAAAAACAGCACTGAAGAATACACAACGATATTGGTGTTGTAAACGTCCAGATGAAAGCGGTTTTTTACAATTATTGTTGGAAAAACGTTTTTAACTTGCGGCCAATCAGCAAAACTCACAGAAACTAAGTTGTCAATGTCAATTCAAATGAAAAAAACAAGTACCTGTTCTCGTGTACCACTGAAGTAAATTTTCAATGTCTGTTGAGCAAGCACAACAAGCAAGTCGACAGATTTCAATTTTTTTCCACTGCATTGAGAAAACATTCCCACAAGTTATGAATCCAAGTGCAATCGATCAAGAAAAAAACCGCATGCACGGCATAGTCAAACAGACATACAAATTCGCAGGTGAATGCCTGCGTTCAGAAAAAAGGCAATTCCAATGACGCACGCTGATTGGTTGATTCAAATGTGTTCAGTCAACTGTACATACGATACACACAAAAAGTGTCAGTCAAGCTGTGCAAAATTGAATAGACAGCAGACAGAAAAATCTGTAACCGCAATGTTACAAGCGAAAAAAGGAAAATCAAACAGAAATTCGGAAACTTCACCTGTGAAATGATTTAAACAAAAACTGAATTGATTTTCTGCACTCCTACTCCATTTCACAACAAGAAAAGAGAGACAGAAAAAAGCGAATTTCAATGGCGACGAAAAAAGACGCAACATCTTCATCGTATTGCATTTTTCGGTGAATTATAAAGACATGAACATGTCATTTCACTTCCACATGAATATTGTCAATATGAATAATTTCGAAAATCGAAAACACACATTGATGCAATAGTTCAGAACATGGGAACAACAACGGCATACGTAATTTTTGATTCAACGAAAAAAGGCGACTCGGGGAGAAGTTTCATTCTGCGAAATCTGACGAAAAACACGAACTAAAACGAAAATAATGCACGAAAAGTGCCTGGCCGGTAGTCAGGGCAATCGATAAACGTAACTAACTGTAGTCACTTTAAAACAACCAATCAACCTTGCATGAAAGCTTAAAAATGAAAATGCAACCAATTTTGTCTGAATTAGAGAAAGAAGCTCAAACCACACAGGCTGATAGGCTGTATTGGATACCCAGCCCAAATGAATGTACATAAGTTTCCGAATGCAACAATATTTTTTTCGCCCTCCAAAATTTAACATTACTTCGGACTCAGAGCCACACAATGTCTCGTCCAATTGTGCCAGTAAACTTTGAACAATGAACGTTGAAACACAACACAAGTTTGGACAAGTACTGAAACGAATGACCCTTACTGAGTGCTAAACAAAAAAAAACAACTAAAATTTAGAAAAAAGTTTTTTGACCTTTACTGAAACGAAAGACCCTTCCTGACTGCTAAACAAAAAAACTAATAAACCTTCAGACGATAACAAAAAATCAGACAGGTAAAGGAATCGCATTGGCTCACGTTAATAAAACCAACAAAAAAATGAAAAGAATCTTTTAGATTGGGTTTCTTTGTTGGTTTGAATTGAATTCAACAGTTGTCACTGAAGGCAAAGCAACTATCAACCAGAAAGCCAGACTTGGGAAAAAATAGCAAATGCAAAGCAAACGTCACAAAAATAAAACACTACTAATTCGGAGAAAATTAGAATGCAATGCAGATTACTGAATCTAATACAAATTGAATACAAAATCCAATTCGAAATAATGTTTGGCACTCCAATACAATAAAACCAATCAGCGCATACCGCATCGTGACTGAAAAAACAACAACCGTTGAAACTAAAGCTGAATGCGAAAAAACATGAAATCGACTAAAAATTCTCAAAGAAAAACATTTTCTGATTGCAAAATGGATTGGGGAACTGTTGACAAAATATGCTGCATCAATATTCGTGTGTGTGTAACTGTCCAGCTGTCACCCAACGGTCAGACAAGAAATCGCACAGTGGATTGCAGCATATCAATACAGTATACAAGCCCAGTTTACTGTAACTTGCAGAAGCAAGTTTTGAGCTAAATCATGTGTTTGAAAAGAAAACCGAAAAAAGTATCTTTTTCTTGATTGAATGCAATGAAGCCGGTGAAACAAGGTATGAATTTGCAATACTAGTTTTAAATTCGTGTCGAGACCGAATAGGTACCGTAGTCAGACATTCTGTCAAAACGTGTTGTTTAAAACCAGTAAAAATATGCCGACTCAACCAACAATACAATATAACTGTTTTACACAATATAATGCTGTGACAGTCATTATTACACCCGATCAACGGGATACAGCGTTCGATGACTTTGTGGATTTGAACATTTATAGGCGCACCGTACTTGTGATAAACTGGATTAGTAACAATGAAGGTTGGTGAATTATATTCTCTTTCATATCATAAACTTGGAAAAAAACCAGAGAACATACAGTATGGCTGAATAAATTGGGCACTCTTTTGTCTTCTCAATCAAGGCGAAACCCGTTGCATGCAAACTAGAAGTTGGGTTTATTAAGGACGCCGAATTTGTTTCAAATAAACAGAATAGCGCGGAGAACAAATTAATTTAAAAAAAACACGTCTAATTTGACACACAATTCGGTTTCTGAGCGTCTTTTTGTTTTCTGAGCGTCAAATTTCGCGCGCTCCTACACTCTAGAAAAAGCTGCCGTGTTTAATCGGCTAGACTGTATGTATACAAGTACCGCATTAAAAGATGTTGTAAACAGAACACATTTTCTTGCATGCCACATGAACGAAACTGGTTCAGGCTTGCAAATTAATCATCATGTTCACATTGGCTTTTTGGTTCAACGTCTCTGACAAACCGTTATCGATAGACGAATGCATGCAAATAAGAACCCATGCAAATAATCGAAAAATCAATTACCTATTTTTTCGAAGTAAAATTTTTCTGTTAAACATGCTGTCCACGGCAAAAAATAAATAAAAAAATAGTTCAATTTCGATTGTAAAAAAGAAGAGATTTCATTACTGACAAGTAGCCCAAAACAATCTAGGTGTATTGAAAAACAGACCAACAAACCAAACCTTGACAAACAAACAAAAAACTATTAACAAAAAACGTAACGCTAGGATCAAACATTGGAATCAATTAGCGAATATCAACATGAACTGATAACGATGAGCAAATTGTCTCCACCCAAATGCCAGCAAATTAAGCAAACAACGTTTTCACGGTTGCTGTCAGTCATGTTCACAAACTGTAAACACAACAACAGCACTGAAAAGTTTTTATATTTTGAATTGAAGACCGTTGCACTTTCCACTTGCACACTCGTGTTTGTTGTTTGTGAAAATCACAAAAACTCACAAAACGGAGTCATAAAAAGCAAAGAAACAGTGGCTGGGTGACAGTTCGGGCCTGAAGGACACTTGTTGTTCCTGCATTAACGTATCAGACGGAAAGGGATGGGATACAGCGCAGGCAGGTGATAAACCAAAATCATGCAAAAAATTAATAAATCAATCAGCACAATTTCTGCAAATGCAGTAAACATCAGCAGTGCCCGGGACCACCATTTCCAATTTGAAATGGCACAAAAACCCGCAAAAACGCAAAGATGAAACACGCCAGCAAACTATAAACATTTCACTTTATTCAGGAAATCAGTGACAAAGAAAACTACCGTATTACCCCCAATAAACCCCCATGGGGGATTAATACGTCAGCGACTTTTAGGGGTGGGGGTTTATTGGTGGGGGGGGGATTATTGGTGGGGGGGGGGGGGGTTTATTTACAAAAAATTCTAGGGGTGGGGGTTTGTTGAAAAATGGCAAAAATACCTTGCATGGCAGGCAAGAAAGTCGCAGAAACTTCTACTTTACATAGAAATTTCCTTTTATAACAGCCTTTTGTGATGAAATTACTATTAACTCACCTATTTGGGGCCTTTGGTAGCTTTTCACTGCAACCAGCCACTGAATTCGCTGGGTATGTGTTTCAAACAGGTCTCCAATAATCCCCCATGGGGGATTATTTGTGGGGGGGGATTATTCGGAAACTGGTCGGGGGGTGGGGGTTTATTGGTGGGGGGGGATTAATGGTGGGGGGGTTTAATGGGGGTAATACGGTATGTAATTGCTACAATGAAGGGAAGCAGTTTTAATTGCCGAGAAACAAATGACATCCACTGGCACTTGTCCGAACAAGAATAAGCACAAAACAAAACAACGGAATGTTTGATCTCATTTTTACAGGGTTATTTGCACTGCGAAAAACTTTTTGTTCTCGAATAATAATCGCAACATTCAGCAGCGCCACATTATCATTTTTTAACATTTCAGTTCACCCGATCAATAACCGAAAACAGAACCGAACAAGTGCTTTAACCAAAAAAAAAACACTCCAACAAATCAGAAAAGCCACAGTCAAACCTACAAAACAACAAAATTGATTCTATCACACAAAACAATTTTATCAAGTTGTTTTTTTTTGAAGCAAGATCGTGTCGACACCGGCTGCAGTGGATTTGGATGAAACAGACACTAACTCCGGGAGGGCGGGGGGAGGCTTTGGCATTGCACTGCATTTTCAACTGCACTAAGTCTGTGTCCGTGTTCGTTTGACTGTAACTTGTCAAGGACCCATTTATGTTGACGTACGTCAATACAAATGAGCAAACACGTCAACTTTAACGACACCTAATCTAAAACAACGCGTCATACAATGCATTTTTCAACAAGTCACCGACTGCTATGGTGACGTGGCTCCCAATGTGTCAACGTAAACGGACCCGTAAATTGCAGGAATTAGCAGAGGGGAGAGAGACCATTCTAAAACAATCAACCTAAACAATCACATTTTTGTTCATCCGCATCCGCAAATTGAGGACTCGAATGGCATTTTTTTCCTAAGTGTGATTGATGTCGTTTGCCAGCTGCTCGGTCAGTATGGCGCGCAAATCGTTGGTTACCTGAAACTTGAGAAACTTTAGAGCGCCTTTTACATGATATTTCACAGTTGAACTTTCAAGAACTTCAAAAAGTTCAAGTTCAAGTTCAACTCAAAATCGGCAAGACTGTAATACGTCCGTGTGACCTTCTCAACACGTGTGCTACGTTGATGATTTTAACACCCAAACAAAAAACTGTAAGCAATTTTCGACACCATCGCACACTCTAACTTCCAGAGATCGTGTCAAGATCTTGCACTTTTTGACTCACGCTAAAAAACACACTGTCACATAAAAAACGTGCCGCTTACGCTTCGTGAAAACAATTCATCATTCACAAGCAACCAGCGCACAGAATGCAAACGCAGACACAGCATCCATGGTACGTTTTGCGTTTCAACTTTCATGAACAGTAACAATTAGCTTACGGTTACAATTACAATCGAACTCTGCAATCATGCAAACAGCTGAGTGGTTGGGGATCACGTAGACGTGATGCGCAATTTCTGGACAGGACAGACTACGCCCCCCACCGGCAATGTCAGCACAGAAAGCATGTATCAATCGCGTCGTGACCATTAACCAATCAGCGGATTGCCTATAAAGAGTTCGACTGTACGCACACGCACTCGGTGTGTTTCATCGTATGCCAATAAAAATCAATCAGCCAAAAAGCATGCAAACGCAAGCACACGCCACTCACATGCTGCCAGTTGTCGATGGACACGTCAGCGTTCACTCTTGCGTCGTATTTCTGCGGGTATTTCGCGGTCAACAGGCGCATCGCCTGACGGATACTCAAGTGGAACGGCGCAGCGACCTGACACCACTGACAGACGGTTCGCCAGAAGTTGGCCGCCTGGAAAACAGTGGCAAAAACAATAAAGCACGCTATTTTTGTTAAACTTGATAAAAATGCATCTGTGCACAGATTAATTCGGGTAAATAAAAAAACAATATCGTGACAAAACGGCAATCACAGTACTGTGAGACCACAGAGTATGGTATCTGTCGTGTTCGGTCTCGATACGAACTTAGACTTTGATTCGAGTTTCGTCGTCTTGTAACGCATGATCAATGAATCCCGAATGGTAAAGGATACGATGTTTTAGAAAATCAAGGAAAGCGGCAATAAAATCGTGTCGAGATTGAACACGGCACATACCGTATAGTCCCACTCCGTAGAACCAACACTTTCGGGCTTTTACAACAAACGTATGTGAACAACGGCTTCAGAATGTGCGGAAGATCGAACAAGCAGTAATTTAAGCGATGTTTTCAGCCAGGCCTAACTCAGAAAACCGTACAGAACGCCGTCGAGTAGGGCGCCCATCGAGTTTTGTCTCACAGAACGTTCCTATACACCCCTCGGCGAGGCTCGGTCCCCCGAGCGCACAGACACTGGAGTCTAACGCGCTACCAGCAGGACACGAGGATGAAAACGATTTTAACCGACCGATTCAAAGTTGTCCTTCGGCACGGCCGCATGTCGCATGATTCTGGCGACGTCGTCCATGAACGATGGGTACTCGATGTCGAATACGAACGGCGCCACCCACAGACCGAGGCTCAGCTGTTTCTGCTCGGCCGGCGACCGCGGTGCGTCTTCTTGGCCCGCTTGTGCCTGATCGGTCAAGGCGGCATCGAAAAACTCGGAGGCGTCCACGTAATCGCTGCAGTTGCTGTCGTCCAATGAACCGTCAACGTCAGCGTTGTTCGATGTTGGCTTTTTGTTGTCGTTTTTGGTTTCGTCCACGTCTCGGTTCTGGTTGACTTCGATGTTTTGGATGATATTGCAATTGTCACGCGTCGTGTGAGGCTTTAGATTTTGAGTTCGGTTTTTGTTGGTTTCGTTCATTCGTTCGGCATTTCGCTTGTTGCTGTTGTGTTCGGCGTTGCGCGTGCTTTGAGTTTGATTTCCGTTTTGGTTGGTCTGGCTGGTTCGGCTCTGACCGCGGCTGTTGTCCACTGGGCTCGCCTGTTTGGTGTTTCTGCTCTGAATGGTGTCGTCGTTTCGCGCGCTTCGAATTTTGTCAACTGGAATGTGTTGTTCAGCACCACGGTTACCAGTCCTGTTTTCCCTGATGACAACTGTTGCGGCATTTTGATTGTTGCTGCTTTGCACATCAGTCGAGTTTGACACGGTTGTTGTTGTTGTTTGCTGTTTGCTCATTTGTTGGTTGTCGATTTTGTTCGTTTTGTTCTGAATGGTTTCTCCAGTTTGGTTGCCTTTTAAGACCGATTGGTGGTGTTGCGGTTGCCTGCACCCGAGTCCTTGCGCTTCACTTGGCACGTTCTGTTGCGCGTCAGTGTTCAGAGTGTTCACGTTTGCATTGTTGGAAACTTCATACGCTGCTTGCTTGGCGGCAACTGCGTGGTGTCCGTTGTCGTTTCGTGCGTTTTGCGCCCCTGCATTGTTGTTGTCCAGTGCAACAGTGCTTGATGGTTTTCCTGCGAAAAAATCTTTTACGTTCAAACGCAGAAAGTTAAATCAACCAGTAAAAGTGGTCACCGAAATGCTGAAAACTTGGCGTGTAGAACTGCATTTTTGCGCTTTTACTTCGCCACATTCACGTGCGGTTTTTGTACCATGGAATGGTACATGGTTTGCAGCAATGGAAGAAAATACGGTGCGACAGTGGTGGTTAGCTGTGGTACACGGCCTCTGGACAAGACTTAACAAACACAAAAAAGGTTACCAGAATCGTCGACCGTTTGCTCTTGCAGAGTCGCCAAGCGTGCCGAACGCCGCGGTGTGTTGGACTGCGATACTGGAACGCCCTTTGCTTTTGTTGGCGTCGTTGTTACAGCTGGTGAGTATGATTTCTGTTGTGTTTTTCGTTTGGTCGGCGTTTTCGTTTTCGACGGTGATTTCGGCCTCGCGAATTGCGGAGATTTATTCGTCACCTGAGCAGTAAAACAAAACAATAAGTTCTGCCAAAAATTAGCGCTGACACGCGCTGAAAGTAGAGTTGAAATTAGAGCTGAAAAAAGTTTGACATAAAAATATTGAAATAAACATCACTGAACTGCTGAATCGCACAATAGCGTTCTTTATCTAGTTTTTTCTGCTGTTCTTCTGCATTGAAGAAATCTCTTTAGTTGTCAGGATGCCAGCACTTTTTAGTTGCCAACAAAACACCTATCAGACAAGTTCAAACAATCACACTATACCTGATTTTCGGTTGCTTCTCGGACAGGCGAAAGTGACAGAGCCGATGACGCATCAGGGGGACCGGATTGTCTTTTATTCCCGTGCCCGGACGGACTGAGCGGGGACTGCGACAGCTGCGTGGAAGTCCACGGCTGCTCTTGCAAGGGCACTGCGTTGATTTCATCACTGCTGCCGCTCACACTCTCTGATTCCTGTTGTGGTCGAATCTGTAATTACGATTTGGATAAATTTTGCGGATATGCTAGCGTTTGCAACAAATTTTCACGCATAAATGCGGCGGCAATCTGAGCATATGTGAAACATGGCGTTGCCAGACAGGTCTCGTCGCGTGGGATTGGGATTGGTCAATGATATGGACAACCAACTTTGATTGGTTTAGAAACCCACGCAACTGGTTTGTACATTTTGTCTCCGCCGCGCACCAAACAGTCCTCCACAAAAAAATGAGAACGTAAATGAACATCCAAAACCAAACATGGTTCAGAATAAGTACCGTAAAGTCTTGCATATAAGGTCTCCTTATATAAATTTGAAAATCAAAAATTTCTGAAAAAAGTGGAATTTCGTGTGACAACCTTATAAGTGGGAGGAGGTCTTATAAAGCGAACATTAGGAATTTCGGGCCTTATAAACGGGGTAGGATTTTGACCAAGTCAAAATTTTGAATTTTTGGTTTCCCGCCGTGTGACACTCCGCCCACTTTTGGGTGGGGGGTCTTATAAGTGGGAGGAACCTTATATGCAAGACTTTACGGTACTTGTCGTGCAGTACGCTTTGGAAAAAAAAATTTGTCTCGTTTTCTGACAACTGACTTTTTAAGCAACCGTATTCAATGGAAGACTAAAAATGTAGAAGTAAATGACAAAACCTGAATGAAAATGCACACGTTACCTGATTTTCAGCTGTACTATCCGCGTCTGCAACAACCACGGCGGCGGTGGCTGTTTCGATTCGATCCACCAATCGCTGGATCGGCTGACTGTCCGCTGATTGGTCGGTTGCATCGTGCTCCACTTCCTCATCGTTCAGTTCAGCCGCTTGCGCAAGCGAGTCTTCGAGGTCTTTAATTAATGAAATTGCCTGTCATGCTGCAGTTTTGTGCGGCAGTTCTTTTTGAACACTGCCAAACACTCTCGCCTCTGATGTAATCGACACTGGACTGGACCTTGCGAAGCGGTCAGGCTTAAACTGTACAAGTGTACGAAACCAAATCAAACATCATTTATTCATCGAGTTCACATTGCGAAAAGCAGGAAACTGATGAAATTGTGAGAACAACATGTGTTACGGCCTACGGGTACCGATGTGTTGATTGAATATAAAAAACCCTCAATGTCAACAAGAAGTAGAAAAAACAACCCAATAGTTATTCGCTGGATCATGAAAAACTGAAAGCTCTCTAACCCTGCGTGGATCTTCGCTCAGGCAAAAGAGTGGCTTCCAACAGATTCTCCTCCACGTCGGCGATTTCGCCCCGGGCCTCCTGCTGGCCCCCCGCTGGGTGACGGTTCTGGATGGGCGAGGGCGAGGGTTCGGCTGATCGATCGAAAGAAAGGCGCTTTTGTTGCTCAGGCCTGTACAGCCGTCGGCGTCGTTTGGGCGGTGGTGGCAGCCAAGAGCCTGCAAAGGCACCAGGTAACCTTCACCAAGTCCTTGTCAGAAGCCCGCGCATGTTTGTCTGTCAATATGGCGTGTCTCGGTCAAATGGTTGTGCGGTCACCAACAAACACACTGGCAAAATACATGACTGCAACTGATGTGTGCGCGCCTGTGTGTTTGTTCGTGACGTACCGTGCACAAAAAGTACACGATCGACAGAGAAGACTTGCGAGTTGCGCAATTCGCAACAGTGAACTTTAACAGGCATGACAAATTCTGACTACCTCCTAAATTGTCATCTTGCTCGTTTCCGTTGTCCACTGCGGCTAGCTCACAATGATTCTGGGTTTCGAGCGGTTGATCGTCTGACGGAATTGCGTCGGTTTCTTGCGTGTCGTTTTGTTGCACTGAAAATGATCAACTCAGAGGTGTTAGTTTCTTGAAACTATCAAAATGAAGTGCCTCAAACAACACACCCACCCCACCCACACAACAGCATTTGTGCAGTGCGACAAACAAGTCTGATATCACAAGTCTGCCTGTGTGTTTGCTTGTGACTAAGATCAGATTAGATAACATTAGATTAAGAAAAACACGAGCATGAGAAAACACATGTTCCACGAGCCAGACCCCATTCACTGCTTGCCTTTACCATCATCATCTTCCAGATGTTTTTCTGTTTCGCCATCAGAGGCCACTTGCTCATCGACCAAACTGTCGCCATGGTCACGTGACGTGGTGACGTCATTCGAGTTACCGGACGAATCAGACTCAACCACCAGCGCGAGACGCCGCTTGTGTCCGGGACGTTGTTCTCCAGGCTCGTCTTGATCGTCTGCGTTCTCCTCTTGATTCGTCTCCGCCACAGTGTCGCTAGAACATTTTTTGTTAAATTTTCGCTTCACTGATTCGTTTCACCACCGTTTGTTTCAGCCAATCAGCTCCGTGCAACAAAAAACCACAGTATGCCCGCTTAAACATGTCACTGTTTTTTGCAGAGCACACAGCTCGCGCGTAAAGACGAGAAAGTACGGGATCGGAGTTGTGACAGACACGTTCAGCCACAAATGGGGTGTGTCTGAAGTCCACCAAAATCCGATACTTCTCATTGTAATTCAATGTGTCGCGGGCACTGCGAAAAACAGTGACAGGTTCAAACAAAGTCAGTCTGGTTTACCGATTCGGCCGCGGCGCGACGGGCGTCGATATGAACACGATACAGTCGTTGTCGTTCGCATCCAGCGTTCGACAGAGACGATTGCTTGGTTTGCTTGGTTTCGTTGTCCGCTCAAACTGACCGTCGACCGCTGAGGTGCTGGCGGCCTTGGTCGTTTTCGGACGCAGCACATGACCTGTGGTGTTGTCTCAAGGTCACGAGCATTCGTTGTAGAACCCAACCCAACAGATTGACTGCGCAGGTGAAAAGAGTGTGCTTGGGTGTGTTTGGGACCGGCACTGCACACCATGTTCGGTGTCGACGATATGTTCAAAGGAAAATCGGTGGGAAACAGCGAAAAATGAACGAAAACGCGTGCGTTTCGTTGTGCAGTCAGTAAGATCGCGGCGAGACCACCAACCGTACGTCGTAGGTCACCAGCACTGTGACCGTGACAACTGAAACGCACAAACGCACGCACTCGCGTTCACACTGTCCGCTGTATCATCGTTGTGCGATTGCGCCAAATTCAGCAGTTTTTCCCGGCGTCTTTCTCGCGGCGACGTTGCGTGGTGCGTCGGTGTGGCTCTGTGAAAACGAAAACAGCAAAAAAAATATATATGAATCGTACTCGACGACGGACAAGATGCCGACAATAAAATGAGGCCAAATGCAACTAAAAGCCAAGTCCTGTACAGTCTCATCTCTATCGCTTGCTTCAGCCCATGAATGAGCGCACAAACAGTTTGAAAGTACGGAAAAGGATTGCCGTTTCAATTCGTTCTCATGGCTGTGCGGTGAACCGCCGTGGAACCAAGCGAACGATGCAACCACGAAATTATCTAAAAAAACTAAACCGTTTCGCGGGCGACTTCACAATCGCTCCGATGGTGCCGTCTGCATTCAGCGCACTGACGACCGCACGATAGACGCCGGCGTTGTGCGATGTTGTTGGCCTTGCGCTGCTCGTGCTCGTGGACACGGCGCTCGCTTGTTGCGCCTGCTGACCACTGGTGGACGGCTGTAGAATGAGCAACGATTGGTGATTGGACTAACTGATTGGGAATGGGGCATTAAAGCAGCGAAATCGTGCGATCGATCTTTGGATTTCGGCCGTGGCCAACGTCAGATCTAGTCGAGGGGTGGTGGCCACCCGGTGGGCCTGTCCCGATCAGATGAACCACTTGAGTTTGAAACTCCGGAAAGCGGGCAATGGCACGCAAAAAAACGCAAAAATAAATTTCTAGCAAAGATTCAGACCATCCAAAAAATTCACTTTTATACGAAGAGCAACCGTGAAACTTAGATTTCTTTGAAACAGATTCAGCTTTACCGAACCAACCAACCTGATCCGGGTCGGCTGTGTCATTTGAGTCGGAGTCCGACTGGCCGATGGGAATGTTGAACATTCGCGAAAGATATTCTTTCCATTTCAGCGGAATTTCAGCGTCCGTCAAGCCCTTGGTCGTCAGCAGCACGCGGCGCATGCTGCAGAGAAAACGCAAAGTTCTTCAAATCAGAACACGCTGATCGGCTACACGAAACTCGATGCGTCAATCAGGGTGGCCATTGTTTGTAAGAAAGTGCACACACCCTCATTGCAGTCAATCGAATAATCCACACGAAATTGAATTTTTTTAGCGAAATTGAACTCAGTACTCAGACTTTGTTTTCGAAAACTGGCACTTCTCCGTCATTGAAGAATTGGCGGAAGCGCATACAAAAGCGAACCCTGAGCCGATATCGCCATCCCCTGAGCGTGCTTGTTTCTTGCGGACAAAGCAGCATTTGATCACAAGAAACCAAGACAAATCACGCGTAACAACAATTATGTTTACCGGTCTCGCATCGATTGATAGCTGTGCAACGTGATTCGCTTCTTCTCCGCGCGTGTCCATAGTTGATTGCCGAGCGGTTGCTTCGCGGATCGATTGCCTTGAAAAAAAATCGTCAGTTATTCGAATCGGAGCACCGTCTGTCTCAGCAGAAGATCAAAAAAACCCGATCCGTTTCACCATCAGTCGATTAAGCCAAAACAATTTTGAAACAAAACTGACCTTCCTTCAATTGACGAATCAAATATTTGAATAGTTGATAATCTTCTTCCGGGGAGTATTTGTTACGGCCAGACATTTGTTTATTTCAATTTTTTTCAAGTTTTCAGTGGAAATATTTGCGTTTGCTGTCGCTCGCTTTGTTGGGCAAGATAAGAATTTCGTTTATATTACTGGATTCTTTCTGGAAATAAACTGTAGAAACGCTTGTCATTCATATGGAGAAAACGCCGGTGTTCGGAGCTACGAATCGGTGGGAAGGGGAAGTGCACTTTTTTATAAATACGTTTTTTGCTCGTTGCTCTGCAATGCAATACGGACAAAAATGGTTATATTCCCTATTCGAATAAATTGTTTATTAGAATTGGTTGGCCTTTGCATAATCGGTGGGGGGCGTGCTTCAAATATTAAAAAAAAATAATAATAATAATAATAAAAATCCGGCCGCCAATAAAAACTCACCCATTTTACCAGTGACTTTGAAACTGATGTTGCACATTGCTCTCAACTTGATTCAGGCACCTTCTTTCCATGTTTGTTGTTGAAAAATCTGAAAAACCCCACTCCAACACACATGCCTTCTTGAGAATATGCTAAAGACTGGGAGTCATAAAGTGGAATTATTGAATGAAAGAGCAAATCACATATTTTTGATCAAGCTAATTTTTTGAAAATCATCAGCAAGCTTTCTTCAAAAAAACCAAAAAAAAACGATTTAGCCGCAGTTCAGTCGAATATACCAATGCATGGAACTT